>PVLC010005846.1:10217-73456 GCA_004027655.1 Graphiurus murinus | reverse complement strand
TTTGAGGCACTGGAGATTGAACCCAGGGGCTTTCTACATCCAAGCTACACTCTCAGTCCTATTTTTTTATTCTATATTTTTGAAACAGCGTCTTATTAAGTTGTGGAGGGCCTCACTAAGTAGCTGAGGCTGGTTGCGAACCTGCAATCCTCTTGTCTCAGCCTCCCAAGTACTGGGATTACAAGAGTGCACCACCATGCCCAGCTGCCTTCTATTTTTAAAAGGGGAATATTAATATCTGCCTCGTAGGCTTATTGTGAGGATTAACTGACTAAGCTTGCCCCACAGAGCCTGGTACACAGGATGTCCTCATCAGTGTGAGCAACCTTGTGATACTCATTAATAAACTTGAAAAATAGCTGATGTCTCACATGAAAACTTGTACTTTTAAATTAAAATCTTTACTTTATTAATTCATGTCAGGGAAAATGTTTTCCATGTCTCAGTTTCATTCCAATTTTGGGTCCAACTTGGTTCATCACCTACCTCTTTCTCCCTTTTGTGTAGAAGCAGGACATTCCGAGAGTGAGTTCTGTGAGTTTAAGAAAGCCATTTATATGCACAGTTTAAAACATTAAGATTGTAAAAGCCTGCTATATAATTGTGCCTTCTGACTTACATACGATGTCAATAAGAGACAGTGAATTCAGGCTTTGAGTGCTTCCTTTTAGAAAGACAAAATGGCACATGACAAGTTAGAGGGGAGAGGATTTCTTGGAGTGCCAATTTGTCTGAGGGCCACAAAACAAACAAACGGCGGGGGAAGCGGACAGCGGAACAGTGAGGAATGATGATTCGATGTGACCCAAAGAGAGTAAAACCCAACCCGAAATAGGACAAACACATAAATTGCTATTAAATCACAGCTTTTATTTTTCCTGCCTTTGCCCTTCTAATGTTTGGTTTCTCAGTAAATGAAAGGAGTCATTTGAAGTAAGGGCCTGAAGAAGGCAGGCCTCTGACCTCTAGCTCGACCACAGAGATCAAAGGCAGGCCCCATATGTGTGCGATATTATCTTTTCCAGGCAAGTGGGCACGATGTTTTGTGATGCAGTAGTGTGGAAACAGACAAATAGCCATTCTAGGGACCGCTGAGAGGGGAATGATGGACGTGGGGGCGGAGCGAGAGGAATGGAGTCTGAAGGTGCTCAGCCTTCTGGTGAGCTGTTTTGTTGGAGCTCTCACAAATCCTTTTGCTTTTGTTTTGTTAATCATTCTACTCCTAACATTAGTCTAAACCATATTTCCAATGTTTGCAATTCACATTCATTCCTAAAAACATGTTCTTTGTTTATTTTTAAGCCTCTTTTCTCTTTAATGTGATTAGTAGTTTATTTTGTTTTGCAAGGTAAGGCTCTTGCATAGAGACTTTATGGGAGAAATTTTATGACTAACATCTTTACTAGCACATAGCACATTAAAATTTCTGTTGTTCAATCTTAGTATGAAAACAGGTAGAACAAGCTCTGCAACAGTTACAAAGACGCTCAATATATGGGGGAAAATTATACTTCTCTTTCTTCTGTTGCTCTTACACCACCCCTTTCCTGCCATACTTGATTAATCCCAGGGGCAACTCTTCCCCTTTTTTCTGGGCAATACTGCGTTGACAATATTCAGTTCCCACAAGTCACCATGCAGCTCAGAAACTTTCAGGGGTCTTGGTCTATACACCATCCTTCATTGGGTTGATTGTTAATGTTCCTAAAAAAAAAAAAAAAAAAAAAGCAAAACTAAACCCAAGGTGAGATGGATTTCAGCCCATGTGATTGAACTTGACCTTTGAATCATTTTTCCTCATGCACTCTGGTTAGAGTTCCTGTGGGGGAACCAGACACCAATTGGTCCCGGTGATGATGTTGCTTTTCCCTCCTCCCCCAGCTGCTTTCTTGCTTGTTTTCTTGCATTATCTTTCCTTCCTGCCTAGGGCTCAGAGGCTTTCTACCTCCAAGCTACACCCCAGCCCTATTTCTTTCTCTCTCTCTCTTTCTTTCTTTCTTCTTTTTAAATTTTGAAACAGGGTCTTGCTGAGTTGCAAGGCTGGCATTGAACCTGTGATCCTTCTGTCTCAGCCTCCCAAGTATTGACATTATAGATTCCAGTCACCATGCCCAGCAAAAGAACGGTTTACAAACCTCACAAGGGGAGGTTTCCTGTTTAAAGCTTCTTGTGCACCAAATTATGTAACACTTTGCACAGACCATGATAGATACTCAGTTAATATGCTGAACCAATGAATACAGTCATGTAGGCTGCCAATGATATCCCCAAATTTCAAGACGAAAAGCTATAACTTTCTTAATGTTCAAACACCTGATTCTAGGAAGATGAATAAAGCAGATATTTAACTTGAAAACTTTTTTTTCATGAGTTTGGTGTCAATTGCAGTCTGTTTCTGTTTTTTTTTTTGTTGTTGTTATTGTTGCTGTTTTTTCTCTCTTTGCAGTACTGGGGATGGAATGCAAGAACATTCTACCTCTGAGCTACACCCCCCAGCCCTATTTTATTCTTTCTTTTTATTTTGAAACAGGATTTCACTAAGTTGTTGAAATCCTAACTAAGTTGCTGAGGCTGATTGTGAACCTCTGATCCTCTTGTCTCAGCCTCCCAAGTACTGGGATTACAAGCATGTGCCACCATGCCCAGCTTTTCTGGTTTTATAGTATGAATTTCCCCTTAAACTCTTGATTTATAATTCTCACCTCAAGTTTAAAAACTTTTCATTGATGTTGTATGAATTGATAGTCCTACATGACCATTCATATTGAATCAATATACTACGATTTTTCCTTTAGTTATGGGTCCCTGAAGATGTAGGTGAATGCTGCGCCAATGTACAGTGGAGTAATAAAAGATTTCCATTGATTAGCAATCAGATTATCCGATCCCTATCATTATTCAGCATGAAGGTTGAGGACTCTGGAACAGGTACAAAGCCTTCCTCCTGGACCTGCCCTCGTGCCATCACCTAAATAATTTCATCCCAGTGAGAATAGATCTGACCTTATGAATTTCCAGGGGGATACGCTATCTTTAATAGGTTAATCCAAGGTTTGTGGAGCTCAACCTTAAACGCTTATCCTCACTTCTAACGTAATTCCCACTGCTGTGTTTTGTTCATTCTCATTGCTCTGGCAACAGGAGAGTTGGTAAATCTCTAACATCTCAGTGTAAAAGGTTTCACAGGAAGGGGGCTGCTTCTTTTTGCTATTCTCAAAGCATCATGACACTAGTCCAATGAACATGTTGCTTAAGGCTTAATTTTCAGGCCCTCATTCATTCTTCTGATTCATGTTCCCTCCAAATCTGCGTCAAGTTTTATTTGAAAACTTGATTTGGGAGTGCTTAGGTGATTCCTCCAACTTAATTTGGGCATCTTGGTATTGTACTTTAAAATGTTGTCAATCTTCTGGGCACACTGACCTTACTCAGGCCTAGGAAGGAATTATCTAATATATATTATTCTCATCATTACATTGTGCATTTTTTATCTTAACCTCACTACACTATTTGTATATATATATATATACAAATATATATATATATACACTATTTGTATACAAATTTGTATATACAAATAGTGTATATATATATATATACAAATATATATATATATATTTTTTTGTTACCACATAAAATTTTTATTCTCTTTAACCATATGAGTATAGTCTATCCTCAGTCAGGATGTGTATAATGGCAAACCGCATTAATATATTTCTTCTCCATTAATTTATTTATTCATTACTTGTTCCTCCAGCCATCTGTTTGAATCACTTATGTGCTAATTAATTATATTAATTAAGACCAATTATGTATCATGATGCTGGGTACTAGCAATAAAATGACTTACCTTCATAAAGCTTACAGACTATTGGGGGAATAATGTTAAACAAGTGGAAAAATAAATGTAAAATTGCTACTTAGACAAGAACTTTGAAAGAACATAGTGCTAAGGGAACATGTAACAGGTAGATTTAGTCTACACCAGGAGGGCAGGGCAGGGAAGGTTCTCCAAAAAACCCACTCTGAAGTCAGGATCTGAGAGATGAGGGAGCTGAGTGGAGGTAAGGACATTCTTTGGCCCTCGACTCTCTCTTCCACTTAAGAAGCATTTACTGGGAGTCTACTATATAGCAACGACTGTGCCTGATATGGGAGATGGAGTAATAAACCAGACAGGAGACCTGCCTTCCTGAGCTTTCAGTCTAGTGAGGAAGGTAGATGCATCATCACACCTAGTAATGAATTAAATTATGGTCAAGAGAAGGGCTATGAGGCAGCAAGGCAACTATGAAGTCAAGTGTAGGTTGAACACCCCTGATCTAAAAGTTTGAAATCCAAATGATCCAAGATCTGATACTTTGGGGGCACTTACTTGCTGCCACAAGAGGAAAATTCCATTAATTCACAGTCAAAACACAGGCACATTAAAAATATTGCATTAAGGTACTTTCGGGCTGCATATTTAAGGTGTATATAAAACATAAATGGATTTCATGTTTAGACTTGGGTTTCATGCCCAAGATATCTCATTATGTATATGCAAATATTGTATACTGAAATTCAATACACCTCTGATCCCAAGCGTTTTGGATAAGGTATTCTCAGCCTGTGAGAGTAGCCTGTGATTCCTCATGAAAACAGCGTAGATGCCATTTGAAAATGGTGTGAGTCAGGCAGGACCAACCAGTCCTTGCCTAGTAACTCTTCTTCATGTGTCTGAGCTTGATGCTGACTGCTGTCCATTTCTCAGACGGGAATACTTTATAGGTGAAAAGTCTTGAGTTTAATGATCTCTGGTGTTTTTCTGAGATTCCTAATGAACATGCTGGGTAAAGTAGCTATGAAATCCTTTTCTTAGCCACATGCTACCTTTTCATTTTGCCATAAACAGACTGGCACACAGCTGGACAAAATGTTCCTGGTTATTGCAGACCCTTAATGTCTATGAGTATAAGTGGTTTCATTTTGGTTCCTTTTCCTACTTACCCAGTAATGACAGGTCAGGGTTTTCCATTGCTTCCCAGCTATGGACAATCCTGGTTCTCTCCTGTCTAGGTTATTTTTAACTTATATTTTATCAGATTATTTCCCACACAAGGTGGTTTCCCTCTGTTTGTATTTTTAAGGTAATTATTTTACTTTAAAAATGCAAATGGATATATATAAATAAGTAGAAAATCTAACATTTGTCATTTTCTTTTTCCTACGTTAGCCTAACTTTCCCTTTTCTTTATCTTTTACTCTTACACATCTTAGCTATCTCTTTAAATTCACTCTTGAGGAGTCAATGCCAACCTTTTCCCTTTTTGGCATACATGTTTGCATTTCAGTTTCTTGAATGATTTGCTTTTTTATTATGAAAATAGTTTTAAATTTTAATGCCTTTCCATATGCCCTTTATAGTGACTACTGTTTTTAATGTTTAGCACTTAAAAGCACTCTTATAATACTTTTGCCATACATTATTTTTTAAACTGATAACCACAAGTAATCTGTATAATTGAAATAAAGTAAATTTCCTTCTTCTTCTTGTTCTTGAAAGCTCCAATTCTAGCATGTAAGTACTTCCTTAAGGTTAATTTTAAAATTTGGATTCTTACATACTCCCTCTTTTTTCACAAAATCCTACTACAGAATGTTTTAATTAATGTGTTTTTTGCATATTCCTGGAAACAGTCTCCAGCAGGAGACAAGGCTAACTTTGTGCACTCCTTGGTGCCCACAATCACTCCCTCTTCCATGAATGCAAGGAGACAAACATTTAGAGATTTAGTTGGCACATACTATGTCCTAAACATTTGAATATTAAGAGGGACTGTGTGCCTAACTCCATGAGCTTTCAGCCTGGTGGGTGGGTAGGAGGGCAGAGGGAGAATGCAGGTGGAGATAAGTATGTTCTTTATATTAAGCTCCAACACTTAAAATTCTTGTGCCATTAACCTTAGAAGCAAAAACAGTCAAAGAACTTCTCTTCCTTGGAGATTTCCAGCAAGTTGTTCTCATTTTTTTTTTAAACCAAATTCTTGCCCTACTTTGTGATCCCTAAAATAAGTAAACAAGCGTTGGGTAGAAACAGAGAGAGGAGTAATATGAGATCCTTATACTTTAGCTGAGACGATCAGTTCTCCACTGAAACTTCCTGCTTGCCTTCATGGTATGCCCTTGCTGGGAAGTGGCTGCCCAATCAGGGATTGCATTCTCCAGCATTCTTTGCATGTAAATCAAACTTCCTGACTGAATTCTGACCAATGGCATTGGCCGAATGGGATGTGCACCCCAAACACCTCCCTTGCCTTCCTTTCTTAATATAAATTATCCCCCAAGGCTACTCTGGGGGCCACAGGTTGAGGATGGTGGAACCACAGGACTGACAAAGGCTGGGCTCTTGAAATCTCCACTTAGGGTACAGTGCCTTACAAGTATTGGGGACATTGGAGTGTGATGGGAGAGGAAACAAACTTTCATTCTGTTAAGCCACTGAAATACCAGCGTGGGTCTCTTTACAGCAGTTAGTGTTCTCTTTCCAAACACATAATCATGGTCACACTGTAAATCGCGAGGCAACAGGAGACTGTATGGCATGACACGGTGAAGGACATGAGCCCTCTTACCACTCAGTGAGAAATACATCAAATACGTTAATTTTATTATCTCCCTCTGCTGCTCTTTGTTATTTGAGAAGCAAGATGAAAATCCTGCCACATTTATAGGCAATCGAAGTTTAATATTTAGTGCACAGTATTAGTATTATATTGTCTCAAATTTTGAGTGGGGTTGAGCCTTTTTAAAGTCCTGTGGTATGCCATTGGTCATTATGCAGCGTGTTAACAATGACCCACAGGATTCCTACAAACAAAATGTGCAAACCTGTGTCTCTAATTAAAATTGGCACTGGAGAACTTCTATTTAAAGTCATTCATCTTAGGTTTCTTAAAAGCAAAAAATATGATTGCTTCAAATAGAACATTTTCTTAAAGTCTGAAGTTTTCTAAAGTCTATAAAGACCTCACTGAGGTGTGGGTAGAGCCTCTTAGTTTTCTCTCCCTGATATAAACTCATGTGCTTCACAAAATATAAACTTCCTACAACATATTTTATGGCACATTTCTCCCCAAATTTTATACCTTAGCAAACAGGAGCAATGTTTCCAGATGCATCATCACTGGAACAAATACGCTTATTTAAGGCCACTCTCCACCACCCACTCTGTGTCTAGCTGGAAAAGTCATAAACAGTCCTTGAATGCTGCAATGTGATCTTTCAATCTGCCATAGCTGACGACAATCTTCTGCCTGATTGGGAGCATAATGTCTTAAAGGAAATTTCAGAGCCGGCCTTGGACAAACTACGCTGTTGGTGACATCTGCCTTATTTCCAATAAAAATGATGTATTGTGTAGCAGTGAATTACTTAGCAAACAATTCCCAGAGATCACCTTTGCTATAGAGTGTGAAACAGAACTACTCCCTTTCCTGAATGTCAGGAGTTTTACAGAGGAGAAACGACCTACCGACAGTTACTCAATGGGAAATGTCCCTCTTCACACAGATATATGGTGTTTAACTTCACACACTTGGTGCCCATGGCAAAAATAAAATGAAACCATCATGTCAATTCTTGAAGAGCATAGCAGAATGTTAATCTATCCACAGATACAGATTCTCCGAAGATTACACTTTGGAAAAAAATCATGCTGCATAAACAAAGGCTGCTTTAGAATTAAGTGATTTCAGCAATTGTGTCTTGAAAAAGATACAACTGAAAACTGGTTTGAAATGTCCTAATGAAGAAAATTTTGAAGTGAAGAAATTGCTAAACTGGAATATCTTGCTGCCAAGACATTGTCAAAATAAAAACTAAACAACACAAAAAAGTAATTAATTTTTAAAAATTTTTTGTTCTATTGATTTGAGTAGCATTGAGAATCACCACTAAATAACTTAATTTTGGTCTACTTTATTAATCATAAAATCAATACTTTATTAATCACAACGGTCTACTTTGTTAATCATAATAATCACTAGTTTATTAATCACAATGGTCTACTTTATTAATCACTGAAGCAATTAGGAGTTGCTAGGGCAAATATACAAGATAAAAAAGCATTCAGTCTTATTACTGAATATATATTTGAATGCCTTCTTTCTTTGTACTTTTTCCTCAGATATATATCCATGTTTATGTTTTTATATCTATACCTCTATTTATATCTAGCTATCTATACTTTATATTTATCCATGTACATTTTTAGTTTAATGAATATAGTGGTATGTTCTTTCCCAATCCTTAAGAATACATTATTATATAGGCGTCTACTGAAAAAAACATTCTTCACACAACCTAAAAGGACACTGGCCCTTTAACTTTTCACACACTTCCCCAATTAAGTGTTTTAGGCTCCAGACTTTAACAGCTGTCTGCAGCTGTTGAAAAGTGATTTATCTTTGTCAGAGTTCGTGACCAAAACATTAAAAGATTTTTTTCTTTATGTTTGGCAGGCCAACTTTCATCTATAGCCATTCATCCTCTTTAATGCCTTTTTATTCATAGTAGCAATAAAAAAAAAGAAAGAAAAATATTTTACTGAATAATTTTGAATTTTATTTCCCTCAGACAGAACACTCTAATAATTTGTAAAAATCTTTTGTGTAAAAGAATATTACTCTCAAAAATATTTGTTTTGTTTTATGGAGAAAAATGTGAAGTTTTGCTCAAAAGCCTTTTGATGAAAATCTGATTTTATTCATGCATGAGAAATTCCTTTAAATTCTAAAATGGTCCAAGAAATCTGAAACCATTTCCCTGTTTTTGAAATAATGAAAGTTTTTTTTTTCTTTTTTGCTGATGTTAAAAGGCTTCCACATCAAAAATGAAGTGTTTTCATAGTGTTATACTTTGTTTTGAAAGAAAGCTTTTTGCCTCGAATGGTATATGGAAGGAACTCGGAAGGATCTCTGACTTCAGGACCATCTTCTTCCGGTCCCTTGTCCACTCATCTTGGAGAAATTAAATTGAATGGAAGGCTTTTTCGCTTCTTACCTTCTATTTCTTTTTCTTATAACTATTTGCCTACATTTATTTGGGGTTACTATAGCCTAAGGTTACGAAAACATGCATTGGAGATAGACTGAGCTGAGTCCTGATTTCATCCGTTCACTCGCTCATTATTAAACACCCGTCATGCTCTAGACATTGTTTCAGGCACGATGGTAATAAGCACTTTTCCCATTCTTCTGCTCTTAGGGGTCTACAGCTTAGTGGGAGAAGAGACAAATGCTCACACACTTGTAAAATTGTTAACAATGACAAGTATAGACAGGAGGGGTACAGGAGGAGTCCAATACTAACTTGGTTTTTCTATTCATGCACTTGCTCAAAAGTATTTCTCGAGTGGTCACTGTCTGCCATGCCTTACGGTGGCCCCAAAGCAAAAACTGTCACCGAGGACACACCTGTGCCGTCCGGGAGTTCTATCCCACACGTCACTTATTGCGCACCTACCTCACACTCCATGTCCATCCCATGCCCAGGGCAGATGTAACATTTATTGCAAAATCCTTTCATTGTTGACTTTCTCACAGTTCTAAGAAATAAAGTGTTTCAGTTTTACCCTGGAAGAGATTTTAATACTAAATCTGAAGTCCATTTCAATCTCAGTACAGAGACTTAATACGCCCTTCAGTGAATCCCTCTTCCATCCCATTTTCATCATGGGCTATGGAAATAAGACTTAGGAATATTTTAAATGGAAGCAGTCAAAGTATAGCAAAGGACTTGACAATATTTAATAAAAATATTTTAACTCCTCACCTGGTTCTCTGACTGCCTCTCCCACATCCCTGAATACCAGGAGTCAGCTGTATGAGCACATTGGAGTGAGAACTCTTAACAACAAATAGAGCAGAAAAAGAAGTAACACTTGAAAGCCTTCATGATGCTGGCCACCCAATCACTGATACAGTGAGGACAGGGAAGGAAAATGAAATGTGCTTATAACCATTTACTGCTTTACTGAAAGATACAGGAGAAGTCAATTGAATATGTTGACTCTTGCCTTGGGCGGCTCTTATTTTTAGTTTAGCCAGTGGCTTCACTGAGAAGCAGTGGCTTGTGGTTAGTTCCTTTGCTCTGATGCGGGCCTCTGTCTGCTTGCTTCCCTGAAGAACAGGCAGTTGGCCTTTGCATTGTTTTGGCCATAGATCTGTCCTCCTAAAGATAATAATTTGCTTGAGTAACTTCCTGTTTTAAAGACACTCCCTGGAGTGTCAGCCGCCCTGAATTATAGAAGAGACAAAGAGCTAGAAGAATGGGAAAGCTGCAGACTCTAGGTTCACCATGATCTGGAAACTCCTTGGAAAACAGAAAGACTATCAAAAGAGGCAGAAAGAAACAAATTTTAACTCTTCTTTTCCTTTTTTTCTATTTTTCAGTGTAGAGCTTGTACCACAGGCAGTGGCTTTATAGGTATTGGTTAAAAGAAGGAAAAGATCTGGGGAAAAATAAGGAGAAGGTAGACTCAGGACTCAAGATTAACAACAACATCACAATATATCTGATGATTTTATAGGCTAACATGAAATCATTTGGTCATTTCCTCTTTCTCATAAAGAGGTCAAGACACCCAGCAAACACTCTTCATTGTTTATTACCATTGTCTTATACTCCAATGACCGACTATGAATTGATGTGAGGAGCAATGGGTTAGACTGGGAGGAAAAAGAACATTATCATAAATTTGCCTGGTGCGTGGTGTGGTTTCATTCTTTTTAAAAAGTTCAGGAAGGCTTCCAGTCTACAGAAAGACTCATCATGGTAGAAAGCTTTACAAGCTCTGTCTGAACACCTGGAGGAATTATGTTCAGGAGGAAAGACATTGGTGAAAGGGGCTTTAAAAAGGTAAAGAGATTTTTTTAAAAGGCTTCTATAAAAAATACCACAGGAAACGTAGTAAATTTCATCTGCAGCTTCCTCTAAGGACCAGCTGAAATATGTCAAACTATTTCCCCTCTCAAGAAAAAAGAAGGGATTAGAACATTAGTAGCCTCAAAAAGAACCGTAAGGTTAAAAAAAAAAAAAAAGCATCTTAAAGCAACTGACTCTGTGTTTCTGAAATCATGGATAAATTGCTAGCAAATGCATAATGCGCTTTGGATTGTATAAGTTCATTTGTTGAATAGTGTCTTGGAGGAAGAAAGTGTTTGCAATTCAATTTCTAAATCAGAGGTTTGTTTTACACATTTATTTTTCTAAAGACTTACTTCCTTTGACCAACTCTGTAAAGCCTAAATTACCTATGTAATTGAAGAAAAATATGTGAGGAAAAAAAGAGAAAGATTTTGTGGGTAGAAAGATTTTTTTTTTTAAAGAAGGTGACTTAAAGCCATAGCAAGATAATAAGACTCTGAAATCCAAGAAAAGACCTGGAAAACCAAAAATCCAAGATCCTTTAATTACATCATAAAAGATGCCTTTGATCAGAAAGAAGTTCCTAACTTATGTGTGAGTGTTTTATGCATTGTAAAGCACTCTACAAATATGAGGTATTGTGTGATTGCAGATTCTGGGGAGGAAGCTGCATCTGGTAAAGGGGTAGGATGGAGGCTCCTGGCTCTGGCAGTGAAAGTATAGTCAGACATTTAGAAGTAGTGAGCAGAGGGCGAAACACTGGACCTACCCTCCACAACGGAAGAGGTACTCAGAGTACAAGTACAGTGGTAAGACCTTATTGCTTAGAAAGCCCAAAAAAGGCTTCCAATAAATGCTGATGACAATAAATGCTGATGCTGATGATAAAAATGAAACAAAAAGCAGTGGGTGCAACAAATATTTTTCAGGGTAAATGAGAGGAAATCTGTTGAAACATTAAAACATATAATTCGAGGGAACCCATAAACCAAAGACAAAAGATAAGTGGTTTTCACCTTGTATCCCAACTCCACTTGATTGATTTCATTGCTAAAACACTAACTTAAGAAATATTCTGAGGCTGCATCTTAGCTCATCAGGAAGGAGCTAAGATCAACTATTGATGCCTGCTGTAATGGGTTGGATTTGGGGTGTCCCCCAGTCCTCATGAAAATGAGGTGGCAGTGTTGGAAGCAGGGCTTGGTTATGATCTCAGCAATGGATAAACCCATTGTAATGGATTATCTGGGTGGTGGCCCAGGCCAGTAGGGTACTGCTGGAGAAGATGGGTGCCTGGAGGTGCAGCCTTGGGCATTCTATATGGCTCCTTCTCCCCCTGAGCTCTCTTGCTTCAGGTCTCTGTGATGTGAGGAGCAACAATTTGTGCTATCCCTCTTTCCACTTCCTGCCACTGCCAATCTGCAATTCCTCACCTGGACTGAACCCTGAAACTGTGAGCAAATAAGTCTTCCTTCCTCTAAGTTGTGTGGTCAGTTCTTTAGACGATAGCTGTGAAAATGCTGACTCATACACCTGCTTTGGGCAAAGAGAGGGGAAGTGGCATGGGGTTTCAATACTGAATAAGAAGAATGGATAAGGGCAAACTGAGAACTGGATTTGGCTCAACTCAATAGTCAGTGGATTATTTTATGTTTTCTTTTCTAGAATATTTACAGGCATGTGTGGAATAGGTGGGTATGTGCTGAATTGTGAAAATTTCTGCCTAGAGCCATAATATCATGAAAAGTTGTCCTAATTTCAGATATGTAAAAGTCAGGGATTTAATATAGTATCAAAAGTAGTGACAGGACATTAGCTGACAGCCTTTCTCTAGACAAGGGGTGGGTCTGTGGCCAGTATTTTCCATATGCCCCTGGGAGCATACTGTCTCTCCCACCCTGCTGATCTCCTGACAACCACCCCAAACAACTGACCTTTGTGGACCACCTCAATGGGTTCTAGTGCTCAGCTTCCAGTGGGAGATGGATCAGGAGGACAGAGGAGAGGAAGAGAAGGGTGTCAACTCTTTCTGCTAGGCCACAGGTTGGCAGTGACTGAAGTTTCCTACCAAAGGTCATATCTCCTGTCTGGGAATTCTTTTCTACAACTTCAGCTCCAGCTCTCTCTGTGAAGGTAAAACTTCCCTCCTTTTCCCCCAGTGGCTTCCTGCTATATCAGTTGGCTTCCCATATCTTATAAATAGAGCCTTTATGAAAGCCTTTTCACTCACCCACTGGAATATGACATTACTTTTGTCTCAAGACTGATATAGTGGCCCAGAAATACATTCTTCCTGATGGATGCCTAGGGCTAGAGTAGTAGCAGTAAGGACACTGGGGAGGTTTCTAAGCCCTATAGTTTCTATTCCCCATAATTTCCATAGGCTCTCTTCCGTGACTCTTGATGTTATCTCCACCAAGGGTCAAGAACTCTATAAATAAAATTTCAATATTTTCTACCTTTCAGTAGATGACCCCTATCCACCTCAACCCTCACATGTAAACTTTCTCACCCTATATAAAAGCTTTGATCTGTTCCCTGGCTTAACAGAAATACCAGTGTCTGCACACAGAAGATACAATCAACCTTTCCTGCCAATGTTCTTAATCCAGTGAAATCAGGTTACAATTTCCACCAAACCCAATCTTAAAGGAGAAAGAAATCATAAAATATATATGTAGCTTAAAAATAAGTTATTAACTCAACAGTATATTGAGTGGGATTTTTCCCATTGCCCCATAATTGGCATGTAGGATCCAAATCTGAGACCAAAGAGGTGTCAGGTACCCACATTCTAAAGGGAGATACAAGTAATGAAAAATCTAGGGCTACTTAGGCCAAACAGCACATGTACAGGAAATGGGAAATATTTTTAGGTTAAGGGTATTTCAGAGGCATAAAAAATATTGTGAACCAATTACTTCATTTTATTTGTAATGCAATGAAGCGGTTGTAAGCCAGTTTCACTGTATGTGCTATTGCATTCTGAAGAATATTTTAAGAGACTTTATGCTTAGTGAAACTAAAAGGAAATGTTCAACAGCTTGTGGGATTTAGTTAGCTCTCCCACATTTTATGTTTCTTAATCTTTGTTTTAATGGCCAAGATATTAAATATGTGTTTATTGGCTTCATGTGAATAGATTTTTCCAAAAACCAACTAACTCTGGGAACTATAGATCCTCCCATTTTTATCCCTTGCAATTTATCTGTTGCTTAAAATTTCCACTTGTCCTATAGAATTTCTCACTGTTGAATTTTGATAATAAAAATTACTGTGATGTCATTTAACATGCAACTCTGTCATATATAAAAAGGTAGGTAGACTTAGAGAAACAAAGCCTTGTACTTTCCTTCTCTCCACTAGATTTAATCTTCTTTTTCTTTTTCTTTTTCTTTTTTTTTTTTTGGCAAGCATAATTATAAGTGATTCTATCTACTACCAGATAGGACATAATTTTAATTTGTCTCTTATTTTGTGATATTGCAGATATTGATGATCATGGCTAAGATTATTAATTAACCAATATTTTAATAAGTAGTGGTATTCTAATTTTATTGTTTCCTTTTAATTTATTTGGTGCAAAATTTCCATAAAAATTTATCCTCATGAATTATTTGGTTACTTGGAAGTATACTTCATAGAGTAAGAAAGGCACATTACGTGCTATTTTCTTTTATTTTTCATTTTACAGAATAACGAGTTTATTTTCTAACATCCCTCATAGACAACCAATGGAAATTTCCCATTTTATCACTGTGAACTTATGAATCTAAACATATTATAATTTATTAAAGTTGTTATTATAAATATTAAGATTATTCTACACTTAGCTAATAGCACCCTCTTAAATTCTTCTGAGTGCTTTTAGTACCACTCAGTGGTCTCTCTATTTTATTTTTTCCTTCTTGGTACATAAAGACCGTCTAGTCCAATTGTTCACATTTCGTACTCTTATTTTTTCCTCTGTATATTTCTCTGAGCCTGGTTCCTTTAAGTGAACATGGTTTTTAGAGACTACAAACTGGAAAATCTTGGCTATTTTGAAGTAACTTGGTTAGTTTATTATTGCTGGAAGTTTATAAGAGATGCTAGAAAAAAATAAGAAAGACTATTTAGTGAAGTCTAATCAGTTCATTAGTGAATATTGGTGTATTAAGATGTTTTATTCCTTATACATTCTTATAATCACTGGAACTCAAAGAACACTGTGGAAATTAGAAACTTCCTCTTTATCCTTCTTTACTCCCACATGTGGAAAAACTCTACTATAGTGCCTGGTATATAATAAATGTTTGAAAAGGGCCCTTGTCATGTTATTATTGTTAGGATTGAAATCCTTTTCTTTTTTTCACATCCAAGAAGTGAAGAAAAATAAATTGAATTCAAATTTGAGGGAAAAAAAATGTTTCCTTAAAGGCCACCCAAGGGCTAGTATCTGCCTCCATTGCTGCCTAGTTGAAGAAATCTGGAAGTTTTATTTCCTAGAATCCCCTTCTCATAGTCTGGTTTAGACGGGCTGCTGAGGAGCACTTAAACAAAACTGGACAGTAGAAGAGAAGAGGAATTGATTGGTTCTATTCCAGCCTCTTGCAGACAGTACAAGGGCAGCCTGAGGTTCGATGTGAGGGTGATTGATTGATGCTAGGAGCTTCACAGAGATTCTTGAACTTTCACGCCTCTTTCATGCCAGTGAGCTTTTGGGACTGAGATCCTTGGAAATAGCTCTCTCAACTTTCACTCTTCAAGCCTTTGGAATTATAGACATCGACAAGTCCCTGTTTTAGTTTTCCTGACCAAACTCTGGCTGCCTTCTTAGAACCCCAGACTGAGAATCATGGGCAGAAATATCTCAGTCTTTCCTTGAGCAACTGAGATGTATAATATTCCACTCCTTCTATTTCATATTTAACCAGGAAGAAAAATTTGACACATTGCAATCAGTGGAAAAGAAGATGTACTGAATCTACCACAACGATTTGGAACCCTTTCTTCCCTAGTTTCCAGCCAGACAGTTGTGTCTCCTTCCATTGGGAATACACATATGGGTTTATGGCGACTTTTACTATATTCAGATATAGATGTAAATTTCTGGGAAACCTAGATGGAAGGTAATAGGAAAGAAAAATGTTATTTAAACAAAATAAAACCAATGAGTATCCCTATTGCACAAATTGTGACCTCCAAACATGATTTTCTGCTGAAAGAGTCAATACTCCTTAGAAAAATAGCTGATTCCAGGTCTAGAGCAGTAAATGAACAAAAAAAGACTATGACACCATGCCAAAACTACAAAGCAAGAAAGCTCTCTAGTGTTTTGTCAAGAGAACCAAGTCACCAACTTGAAAAGACTCTTCTTAGCCAAGGAAGACACAATTGCACACCACCAAAACAAAACAACAGCAAAAAAGAGCAATGAATTGAAACAAATCAAATACATCTAAGTCCTCAAGTTAATGTTAACATTAAAAGCAAACTAAACTCACTGATTACCGAAGAAAACTGGAAAATAAAGAGTAAATGCCTAGTAAATAAATGATTGTCTTTTTCTCACCTTAAACCAGGTAACTCTTCTGCAACACTGCCTTAGAATCAGGGTTCCTTCTAAACACTTGCTTTAGAATCCAGGGTTCTATTGGCCTGATCTTACTAAACATATAAATAGTCATTGTTGCTCTTATCTATTAAAAAGTACACCTAGGGTTTCATCTTTTATAATTAGTTCACAAAGAGTCACTGGAGACTTCTCTAGGAGTGCCTCCGGGAAAGAGTATTTTAGAAATATTTATTGCATCCCCAGATCAGGTCGTTTATATTGTGATAAGACCAAGTTTTACATTCAAGAAGAGGAGATGGATTGAGGTGATCACATGGGATGAACAAGTGAACTAGCAAATGATTCTGATTATCATATAGTGGACACAATAAAGAGACTAGGGAGATAGGAACTGCTAGCAAGAGGGAAGGACTGCGAATATATTTTTCCAAAGTTATTTCTTTTTCCTTATTAAATAAACCTTTAATAAGTTATTACCATTACGCACTTCAAATGTTCTGTCTTCCCTTCCTTCATTCAGTTTAATTTTGTATTGAACAAAACCTGGATTATTCATCTCATCACCCTATAGCTTAAAGCAAACACAAATGTGAATACCCCAGTATAATAGGAAGCTCTATTTAGTAACATACTACTTTAGCATAATGACTCTTTTCCTCTGAGAATTGGTTTTGAAACTCACCCAAACTTACTCAGAGGAAACTCATTTTGACTGTAATGGCTACACGTGTAATGAGATTAGGCTGACAGAATCCCGTCTTTTTTTTTTTTTCCAAGAGACTAAAATATATCAGATTCAAATACTTTTTTTTTTTTTTTTTTACAATCTAAGAATAAAATACAAAGGACTTGTGATCTAGTGGTGGTTTACATGTGTACAGAGCTTGCAGTTTTATTTTCTCCACACAAAGACTCCTTTTTATTATGAACAGAATGCTCTTGCTTGGGAGTATCAATTCTAATATCTAAATCTCCAGGTGGAGGCATTTCCTTGCCCAGGAGTCTAGTAAGCATGCCAGCAAACCACCTGGAGCACAAGGCCCTTGTGCCTGATGCTGCCCTGGGCCCATCATCTTGTTAATTTCCTGATGCTCATGTGTGTTTTGTTAACTCATCGGTTCAGCGGTTTCTGCAGGTTTTATGTTTGACCATACATATCAGAGTAATGGTACCTGGGTGGCATTTGTAGGCAGGAGGGGAAAGACTTGTCACTAACAAGTCCCTGCATTTCTGAAAATCGGGCCCTGAAAAAATTCATCTCAGATAACAAACTCTCGTGGTACTTTGTCATTCTGGGCTGAAATGTGAAAGATTCTGCTTTGTTAAAGGCATGTGTGGCCCTATCTACTGTGTGTTACACACACACACACACACACACACACACACACACTTATTTGAACACATGGTTCTCTGAACTTCTTTGGAACATGTAGTCTGCATTCTTCATTTTGACTTTTATCATATACTGCCTTAACAGTTTTAATGCCTGCAACTATTCATCACGCAGGGCAGAATTATAGGTTATAAAGGACTGTGCTTAGGTTTTATCATTTTTTAATCACTATTTTCCTTCCCCGAATTAAAGTCCCCAATATATTTATCTGTACATAACTATTGCTAAAGAAATAACAATTGACACCTACAGTATCATATTTTAGCAGTAATAATTATCAATTATTAAGCCATGTGCTGCCTTGGGTGGTTTATATTCTTGATCTTCTAAAATTCTCACAAAGCTTGTATATGTTTTGGCTGCATGTTAAATTTATGATAAAATATTTCAAACACACAAAAAATAAGATAAAAAGCTCATGTGCCCACTGACACTAACACAGTTAAGTACCCATTAAGAACAATTTAATAGATAATGATACTGAGGTTCAGAAAGAGCCCAGTAAGTTGCCATGATTACACATTTAATTAGAATCCACTTCTAACTAAAGTCTATGGAGCTCCAGGATAAAATGTGTATTATATAGAAATGACCAAATCGGGACATGAAAATATTGGTGTTATGGTTCCTGAAAGGGTTAAAGCAATTTCTAAAATTGTCTGACCTATGTCCAGAAAGTTGCCATGAGTTGTGAAAACCTGGCCCAAGACTTAGAAGAACTTATTCCAACAATCATCCCAGAGGGCCCCATTGATCACCCACTCCTTCCTCTTCCTTCTTATCTCACGGTGTGGTGATTTTTATAGCATGTTTTTCTTATTTCCCATGAAACATTTATGAGATCCTGCCACTTTAAAATGTTGCTCTAATTCCAGGAGGCAAATGTAGAATTGCTAGAAGTGAATGCTAGTTTTATTTTACTAATGCTTCAGATGCATAAATGTCAAAAGAGTTGGAGTTCTGGCTTGGAAAAATGTTGGACATTAGGGGAAAATTATCTTAAGAATTGCAATATCTCCAGGCTATAAAATTCAATTGGAAAATCCTATGAAAAGAGTCTTTCTAGTAAGAATTTTCAGAGCCTTGACTATGACTGGAAATACCACAGAATAATTAGAATGAAAATTATTTCAATATTTGTAAGCTCCCTTGGAAAATGTAGTGCAAAAACCCCTATAGTATTTCAAAAGCTTAGGACCTCACAAGCATTTTAGATAATCCTAATGGAGGCATGTATGGGGGAAGAAAATACTTGCATTCTCATGATACTTCTTTTAAACTTGTGTTACTATTTCTAAACTTTTAAGACCAAGATGCTCATTACTGTTGCTCCAAATGTTTCTTCTTAAATGAATGTCCAAGCCTTACTAATATTCTGAGTTAAAATTTGCTCTATTGATAAGTAATAGCTCATCAGCCCTCCAGTGAAAATGATGTTTTTCTAAGAGACCCTCTGTTCAGTAGTTACAATATTCTGGTTAACTTATTTATTAAATATTTATTCATTAAGTTGCTCTCTGTAGAACACCCACTATGTTCTAGAGCATAAATGGGATATGGAGAAAAGTTAGTTTTGGTCCCGAAATTGAGAAGCTTGCTATGGAAAATAAAACATGTAATCATAAGTTATAATACATGGAATAAAAGGGCAAAGTGCCACCAGAGAGGCACATAGAAAATTCTATGGACAAAGGAGGAAGAGAGAACTTTGTCTTAAAAAGGAACAAAGAAAACTTTTTAGGAAAGGTAGAATTTAATCCAGGTCTCAAAATACTGATATTTGGGTTTGAATTATTCCAAATATTGATTGATTTGTATTTTTTTTATTTAGAAGGGCATTGCAACAAAAAGAAAAATTATGCGTAACTGTGCAAAGGAGGAAAACCTGGAGCCTATGGTGTGGGTCAATGTAGACCATGTCAGAGCTCGTGGTAGGGAGTCCTGTGCAGAAGAGGACTGTAGTGAGTTCCACTAGTTCTAGACAAAGACGCACAATCCTTCTTATCAATTTCAAATGCCGGCCTGAGGAGTCCACACCGCATTACTTTATACGCAGAGGTTAATGTGTTTCAGAAAGATTACTAAGGGATGAATAGAGAGCAAAGATGACACAGAAGATCAGTTAGGAGGATGTTGTAAAGCTTCTTCTTTTTTTTTTTTTTCAAATAAATAGTGATGAAAAGTAGCTCTTCAAAAGTGTTTAGGATAAGCCGGGCGTGGTGGCACACGCTTGTAATCCCAGCATTCGGGAGGCTGAGACCAGAGGAGCCAGATTCGCGGCCAGCCTCAGCTACCTAGTGAGGCACTCCGCAACTTAGTGAGACTCGGTTTCAAAATAAAGTATAAAAAATAGGGCTGGGGGTGTAGCTCGGAGGAGGTAGAACACCCCTGAGTTCAACCCCCAGTACCGCAAAAAAAAAAAAAAAAGTGTTTAGGAAGGATAGTAGAAAAGGATGGGGCCAAACCAGAAATGTAATAGAGGAGGACTACATAATATTTTGGAAAATTGTGGAAGGTTGAGCATTAACAATGTTTGAAAAAAAGTGTGACTGGAAGGACAGCAGGGCCATCCATAGAAGCACAGAGCATGCTGGGCATGGTGGTGCACGCTTGTAATCCCAGTACTTGGGAAGCTGAGACAGGAGACGCGCAGGTTCAAAGCCACCATCAGCAACTTAGTGAGGCACTGTTTCCAAATAAAAAATAAAATAGGTCTGGAGGTGTAGCCTGGAGGTAGAAGGCCCCTGGGTTCCATCTCTAGTAACACACACACACACACACACACACACACACACACACACACACACTCTACAGAGAATGAGCAAAATCCAGGGGTAGAAAGAAATATGAGAATTACTCTAAACTTACTGGATTTCTACACTTGGTACAATGCCTAGTCCTGGTAAGAATGACGGACCACTAGTTCCCCCCTAAAAATATGTTCTTCCCATCTTCCGTGGTACTACAGTACGGCAGAGTATGAGAGCATCCAGCTAAAGACTCAGGCTTCCAGGAGGGCAGGTGTGGTGACAAAATTAAGGCTGGATGCTGGCACGTGGGCTGAAGTGAGGTGGCCCATTCTCAGGTTGGTCTTACATCTTAGGTCATGAGCCTTTCCATTTTTCTTTCTCTTTTTCACACGTTGTCAGGAAAGTGACCCAGTTCCATCCACACAGATGTAGAAACAATTTGGGAGGTCAGAGCTACAAGTGAGCAGGACTCCTGGGTTCCAAATGACTCTGTGGAGAATAGGCACTCTGCCGTCTTGTCAAATAGGAGGAAAACCACACTTCTGCCTTATAAAGCCATTGTATTTAGATAAGAGATCAATCTTCATCTTAACCAACATAGAAAGTATTTAATAGAATACATTGAATGATTGACTGAATGGACAAATTAATGAATGATTTAAGACCTAGATAAAAAAGTAAAATAAAGCTACCCAGGATCAAAAGGAAGTATATGTTCAAAATTTAAAAAGCATTTTTAGCAAAAACAAAGATTTAGTATTTACCTGCATGTACTAATAGTTGAGACTGCACTGGATGGGATTACCATAATGAGGTGGAGAGAGGGAGGAAAGAAACAACCCTAGAGGCAGAAGTGGAGGCTCAAGACAGACCCTTGCAGACTATCCTCAAACACAGAAGGCAAACACAGAAGGCAGGTGCCAGGCAAAGCAACAAGGACACAGTAAGAGGGCCAGAACACTGAGAGTTCTACAAGCCAGTGTGAGTCTTGGAGAGAGAGATTCCAAGACCCCGTCCGGAGGATTGGATCCGTGGAGTAAGCGCTCATGAATGGTGGTCTGTAAATGTGGACAAATCATATTTCCAGAAGTTTGGCAGAAGTCTGAAGGAGAAACATGGAAAACATGGGTAGTCCAATGGAATGGCAGGATCAAGACAAAGCTGGGTTTGGATGAGAAAACAATAGCCTGCTGGCAGGTTGAATGGAAGGGGCTTGTGAAGAGAGAGACCTTAACAAATGCTTGTGAGGCTGGAGTGGGGGCCAGTTAATTGATTCAGCAGTGTTTCAGGGTGGAAACAAGGGATTAAGTAGAAGGATTAGAATGGAACAGGAGAAAAGAGGTGGAAGTAGGGGAGAAGTTGGATGGAGATGTAGGGAAATTTTGAGAACAGGAAAGCCAGGAAGTAAGAAGGAAACCTGAGGGAGTTTGGTCTCTGACATTCCTTTTCTTGTCCACCCACAAGAACAAGGCTTACTTACAATATTCCCTGCAGTGTTCTATAATGCAAACTTGGCAAACTGACCTGAAGCTTATGTCTGTTGAAACAAAGCAGTTTGATTGCTGTATCAAGGCAACAGAAAAATAATGCTGATTTGTGTGTCTGCTACCTATCGAAATGAAAAATTAAGTAAGTTTTACCAAACTGTTCCTTTCACTTTCTTCCAACATTAGGATAAAATGTTTACTTTTATATTTTTCCGTTGACTGTGTTGTCTTAGCATTAAGTTGTATTGAGAGGTCACGTCATTTTGGATTCAGTTTCTTTTGACTGCTTGGATAATATAATTTAGTCAATAGCCTACAGCCGTTTCTCCTTTAATCTGACAAGTTCTTAGACTTTCATCTTTGCATCTTTATCATCAGTATCATTTTCTGCTCCTTCTCCTCCTCTTCCTTCTTCATGCCCTATATTTCTTAATGTCACTTAGTAGAGAGCAAAAATTGCACCTAGGATATACACAATTTTTACCTAAGAAACTTCACAACATTAAATAAGACAATATTATTAAGCAGATGCTAGGCACTAAAAGAGAAAATATGTTTTTTTGTACCATATTTCCAAATCTTTGGAACTTAGACATGCGTTTAAATATTATAAAGACCTCATGTAAGCCAGGCATGATGGGATACACTTGTAATCCTGATACTTGGGAGGCTGAGACAAGAGGATCACAGGTTCAAAGCCAGTCTTGGCAATTTAGAGAGGCTCTCAGAAATCTAGTGAGATCCTGTTTCCAAATAAGAGATAAAAAATCGGGCTGGTGGTGTAGCTTGGAGATAGAATGCCTCTGGGTTCAATCCCTAGGACCAAAAAAAAAAAGAAAGAAAGAAAGACCTGAGCTCATCTATCTATCATTTAACTTTTAAGTTTGACAACAAAAATAATAACATTAATGTTATTACATGAAAATATGCCTCTCACATTTTGGTTAATACCATTTTATTGCAACACGGTCATGCTCATTGTCTACCTATTGCCTATATCTGTTTTTATGCTACAACACAGAGTTAAATAGTTGTGGCATAATTCTTGTGGCTTGCAATGCCTAAAATATTTATCATCAGTCCTCTACAGAAAATGTTTCCAAACCCTTAGGGTAGAAGAAGAGGAGACTCAGTGCTCTGATGAATTCATGGGGCAACTGGGTGAAATAGCATTGAATGGAAATAAACTCCCAGGAATATTTTAGGAAGTCCTACCTAACCTTGACATATCACTGGAAAAAGAAAACTGCAAAATCAGTACTACAGGAAAGACATTATTGTCACCTGTGAATGGTTGATGTTTGCTTCATACAGGATAGAGAAGGAGAGAACAAACCACCATGTACATTCTCCAAAAGCAAACAAAGCACTTCCAATCTTTCTGGTACCATTCAATTTTTACTACATTTTTTTTCTTGGTCCACAAAAGGCAAACATTGTAGGGTCTCATTGTTGCCTGCAGGAAGCAAGGGAATTCCATAATGCTGGACTTGTCAAACTAATAATAAGTTATAAACTGGTCCTTTACCCCCACGTCTGTAAAGACATTAAGAGTTCTTATCCCTGGTCCTTCAAAATAAAGTAGTGCTCTCAGCCTTCTCAGGCAAGGGCCCTTAATGGTAGAGAAAGGGTCGTGTAAACTTTGAGATCTCTTGTGTCGTCTCTAAACTATATTTAAATTTGAGGTTCTCTTCTATAATAACATTGTTTTACTATAAAACAATACTTTTATGGAAACTGATATTCAAGTCTCATATGTAAAACCTATGACTGCAGGCATATTTTGTCATTACCAAGTACATTTAAGAGGCCCTAATACTACTGAACTGAAGTTAGGTTTTGCCACACAATTCCAGAAAAATGTGTATTACTCCTTATTCAACAAAAATAGCAGACAGGTTAAAAATCACAGACCCAAACACAAGTTGACAAAACTATTTGCATCAGAATCAGAAAGTTTTACTGTTACTTTCCAAGGCCTTATCTCAAATTTATAGTGAACAAAAATTGGATCTGGAGTCTCCCAAACTCTCTACTATATCCTTAACTAAGGACTCTAATAAACACCCTCAGCTTTAAAGAACTAACAAAATCAAATGTGCTGTGTGGATTTGCCAAAGAACACCCAGAGAAGATCATGACATGCTATTGTCATTGAGCATTTTAATATTAAAATAAAACCTGACCCTGGTCCTACAACAAACCAAATCACACAATTATTCAACATTCTGTGATTCTGTATATTACATTTTTTTATAGAGATGTAGTTTTGTAAAGAAACTGTCAGAGGTGATAAAGGTATCCCAAAATGATAAGCATGAGTTAATCTGGTCTCAAAATATTCCACTTGCAGAAAAAACTGTATTGGCTGAAGGTGACCTTTGCATTATCTTGGTATCTGGAATTTCTTAACTTAAAAGCAAAGATTAGAAGTATCATTACTTTGTCAACAGCATATTCTTTTTCCTGAGAGTGAATTAAAAAAGCTTGGCCAAAATACCATATGAGTCCTGCAGAATGAATTTGTGATTGCAATAAATCAGCTAAAGTGGTTCACAGCGTTTCTCCTTTCATCAGAGACAAAAGATACTAAAATGAAGTCAAGGGCTAGTTATTCACAAGGTGCAGATTCCAGGTGCCTTGTCTCTGACAGTCGTCAGCTGAAACTTAAGAATTTATGGGTAGAAGCTTGCCAGGTTGTCAACATCACACTTAACTTTCTCAAGAAAATAATTACCCAACTGAGTGCTAATAACTTAAGGATACTATGAAGACAATTGTTACAAGAGATTGATGCTGCATCTCTATTCACATGAATGAAAAAAAAAAAAATCTGCTGGCTGAGGTATATGTCAGTAGGTACCTTGGCTAACTCAATCCAGATTTATAGCTGCTTGAGTGTTTGAGACAGGAACATATTTGGGCAGCTGCTTTTTTTTTTTCACTAATTTTCCCCTTTTCTTTTACAAACAAGGGTATGGATAAGAACTAGGCCAGAACGAGGGCTTCTGCTACTATAATTGAAATCAAATTCTTTTGCTGCAATTTTCCCTTAGGAAGATGATTGTCTAGATGAAAAGTCTCAAGAAAGAAGTGAGGTTTTTCCCTAAGTCAGAGAAAGACAAACTAGTATCATTCTCATGCCAACAAAAAACCATGGAAAATAAAAACCCTTGTGGAGAATCCACTGCATTGTTTCAACGTGAACTCTAGAGGAGGCAGTAGTCTGCTCCCAGGAACAGTCCACCCCAGGAAGAAAGAAGGCTTTAGAGCTCAGAGATAAAAGGAATCGTCACAAAGCATCAGGGTAGCCCCTGTATACATTGAATAAATGTTGAATGAATCAATTACTTAATCTAACACACCATCCTAGTCACCCATGAAACATGGAAGAATTTGATTGTGGTTTTGATGTTTGCAGTGATGTATATTCGGGAACATTAGGCTGAGGTCTGCTCCCTCTAACCAGTGTGAAAAATGAAGTCCTGCTGTGGCTTTTCAATGTGTCCCCCAAAGTTCATGTTTTGGAAACTTAATCCCCATGTAACGGTGTTGAGAGGTGGTTAGTTCAGGAAGACTCTGCCCTCGGCATGCATGTTTTGTCACAGAAGTGGGTTTGTTATCAAGGAGTGGGTCCCCCTTCCCTCTCTCACATGCACACTCTCTCTAACTCTCCCACTTTCCACTGTGGCGAAGATAGCCTAGCACAAAGACCCTCGGTGGATGTGGGCCCCTCGATCTTGAATTTCCAGCTTCCAGAACTGTAAGACATAAAATCTTCATTCTTTATTATTTACGTAGGCTTGAACATTTGGTAATAGCGGAACAGAATGGGCTGAGACAAGTTAGTTGCTATGTTTGAGGAGCATAGCTAATCTACTCTTGAAAAATAAGATTCTGCAGAGGGAAAATTAAGACTTGCAAAAGTTAGTATGTGATCACTGTCATGGAGCTTACATTTTAGCTGATGGAAACTACCAGGAAACAATATATACATAATGTATTCAATCATGATCAGTGCTCAGAAGAATGAAGCAGGAGAAAGGAGTAGAGAGTGGGGTGGGGGGGATTGGGGAAGGCCTCCTTGATAGGGTGATATGTGAGCAGACCTGAGGATGGCAACTGTTTTCCTCAAGGCAGTGAACAAGTGGCTGACCTAGGACATGCAATCAGGATTGTCTGATTCAACTGGGCTTGTTGCTAATAATTGAATGCATTGTTTCCTGAACTGTCTTGTTAGTTTGGGCCCTTTAAGATCTGATCGTCTCCAAAGGGAGCCAGCTCCTGGCCTCTTTTCTTTGCAGAGATGGGCCTGTTTCCACAGTACAGGTGAGCATTCAGCACCACCATATCAATCTATGATTACAGATGGAGCTGAGGAATTCAGCATCCACCCTGGGTCTGTCAGTCTCCATCAGAGATCTTGTTGCAATGCAACACAGAGAACTGGAACAATGGCCTTTCGTCACAGTAAATTTTTATTTAGATTGTATAAAACAAGGCTTTATCTAGCCCCTCCTTTGAAAGTATGTACAACGATCTCCTAAAGTATGTATTTCTCCTACAACAAACTGGAAAACCACTCACCCACTAATATAATGCTAATTGAATCTTCTACTTCGTTCTAGGGAAATTACTGTTACCAGTGATCAACCAGCAAATGGGCATTGAAATAAATTATTTTTAGGGACAAATAAGAATTATTCTCTAATAAAACTGAGTTTTTGATGCCTAGTTAGATAATTTAAACAGTTCTATGCAATATGCCAATGACTTCATTATTTGAGGATGGGTTTGGGGGATAGTTCCTCCTAGTGGCTACATCAGGATAAAGGCTTTGCAAAATGAAATGCTCACTGGACGTCTCTTTGGGGAAGCAGAGCCTTGCTAATGCCTGGGTCGAAAAGCTCTCTGACCAAGGTTATTTCTTTCATGCTTTAAAATGTAGAAACCTGGGGCTCAATGAAGTACTCATTACAGCACTGGATAAATCCAAAGCTTCTTTTTAAGCAAGACTTGGCTGCCAGCAGTTATGAGGTAAAAGAATTAACCTTCATGAATGCTTAGATAAATAAACAGGGCTGGAATGTAACTCAGAAATTACACATTTAAAATATCAGATTTTGTGGTAAGTAAAATTTTGGTAGAATTTCCAAGTAAATTACATATATAGTTAATACCCAATTTACAAGCTGGTTGTGTTTCCAAACCATATTTGTAACTTCATACAACGTCAGACTGCATTTCCAAAAACAACGGCGTTAAAAATGGAAATTAGCTTATTTAATATTTTATATTATCCATTTCGAGACTAGGTTACTAGGTTGCATTGCTTAATCCATATTGAAACTGAAATAATTTTTATTTGCAGTTTTTAAAAGATTATATTATAATTATATTATGTTGTCTTGGGTATTGTATCCAATGAGCTACTAAAAGGCTCTAGGGTCAAATTTCTGGGTGATGACTCCTAGCTGCTAGTTACCAGCAATATGACCTTGGGCAAGCCAGTTTATGTGACTATGAAAAGGGAGATCATATATATATATATATATATATATATATATATATATATAGAGAGAGAGAGAGAGAGAGAGAGAGACAGAGAGAGAGAGAGAGAGAGAGAGAGAGAGAGAGAGAGAGAGAGAGAGAGATTGTGAGATTGTGAGTTTTATTTATTTTTTTTGTTTGTTTTTTGGTACTGGGGATTGAACTCAGGGGCATTCTACCTCTGAGCTATACCCCCAGCCCTATTTTTTTATTCTTTATTTTGAAACCGAGTCTCACTAAGTTTCGGAGTGCCTCACTAGGTAGCTGAGGCTGGCCGCGAACCCGGATCCTCTGGTCTCAGCCTCCTGAATGCTGGGATTATAAGCGTGCGCCACCACGCCTGGCTAGATTGTGAGTTTTAAATGACAGAGGCACAGTGCCTAGAATACGTAGTCAAGAAATGACCAAAAAAATTGACCAAGAGGTATGATCTCATCTAAACGCAAGGTATCTAATCTTCCTCCTTATTGTGATACCACACTGCGCAGTAAGAATCAGGAGAGGCCTCCAGAAGTTCTTTTGTGGACCAGTATAAAGGCCTAATTATTACATTTTTTTGTTTATTTTTGTCAAAGCAGCCTCCTTATGGGAAAGGAGCGTGTAATCCAAAGGACCAGAGCACCCTTATCTTTCCCCTTTCCTCCTGGAGGTGTTACAAAAACCACCAGCAGAACATGGCAGGTGGGATGGGGTGATGGCATGGCAGAGATGGTCCCCCAGCCCCTTTGAGCCATGTGGGATTGAGTGACAGGCCACTCCAGGTGCTGTGGGCAGTGCCTAAAGATTTCTTCTGAAGTTAATTTCTTTATCTCTCTCTCCAGTTGACCTAGCATCTTCTATGCATGGACACCTTCGTGGTTCCCAGTTCCTATAGATGAGTTTGCTCTCCACGAGCGCCTCAGGTCAATATCAGGACCTACTTCCCCCAGCAGGAAAACCAACATTGATCCCCTTTCCTTATCAACTGAGTTGTGGATCCATGCTGGGCTGAAAAGATAAAGGAGCTGAGAAACTGGAGTAGGGAGGAGAAGGAGGAGGGAATCCTGAGGCAGGTGGACAATGGGGCTCAAGCAGGCTCTCCTTCCCAGTTCCAGATTCTAAGCTCTTCCCCACCTCATTCGCAGCAACCCCCTTAGTTCTTTGGAGCCAGTCTTTCTTTCTTTCTTTTCTTCCTTCCTTCCTTCCTTCCTTCCTTCCTTCCTTCCTTCCTTCCTTTCTTTCTTTCTTTCTTCCTTTCTCTCTCTCTCTCTCTCTCTCTCTCTCTCTCTCTCTCTCTCTCTCTCTCTCTTCCAGTCATCATCTGTCCTTTTGTCCTTCCTCTCTCAGAAACCACAAGATAGCAGCTGAGCAGGGAGAAAACATGGCTTGAAGGCTCCAGTTCACTTTTGCACTCTAGATAGGATCTATCCTGCCCCACGTATGGCCTGGGTGGACCTTGAAGAAGTTAATAAAGAGGAGATAAGTGATAAAATAAGTAGATGATGATATTTATCCTCTCTATCTTTCCATCCATCCATCTATCATCTATCTTCAATCATTTTATTTGAAGAAACAGAATATGTATTGCTTTATCTACAAAAGATGGCACAAATTCTCAATAAAATGTTATTAAATGTGTCGCAACAGAGCTGCCAGGGTCACCACTACAGAGAGCCAGCTCCTCGCTCTACCTGAAGGTAGAACATCAAAACTTAAATGATGTAGCAATGGCAACTGAGTGAGTTGCTAGGTAAGATCCTTCCACTTTCAAAGGCCACCATTACTCTGAATCCAATCCTGCCTTACACATTATTGTAGCTTTACATACATTCTTAAAAGAAAGAAATACTATCATGCCAAATAAAAAACAAAACAATAAACAAACACTTGACTGCTATTTTTGTGGCACATGAGGCTAAGAGGGGTGGGTATTCTTATTCCACCCCCATAGAAGGGAGAATAAGTCTAGGGAGAGGAAACAGTCTAATAAAGTTTGAGAGGTGAAAATAGTCTAGCTGGCTCAGCCTCCTGCCTTTGTGGCTGTAAAGCAGCATTTTTCAAGCCTTTACAGATTTGCAGAGAGGGACTGAGCAGTGTGGAACAAGGGCAGGGGAGAGGTTTAGGAACTTTAGAACCAGAGTTTGAGCTGTGCTGGGGGTTTCGTTGACCACTCTTCACTGAGTGGCTGGAGACCCAGCCTGTGTTTTAAGTTTCTAATATTGCTAATTCCCAGACAGATCACCTTCAATGGCTGAATGCCTGGAGGAAACACACTGCCAGTGGTCAGATTTTTCTGCATGGAAGAAAAATTAAAAAGTTTTTTTTTTTTTTAAATTGTTCTTCAAATATCTAAATTTAGTTGAGAACTGTCACCTCTTACCGTCCCTGGTCTCTGCTTTCCTGTGACTGTGCACCTCAGGTCCCTTCAGAAACCCACCACTAAACCAATCACTGGGTGGCACCCAAGAGCCAAAAAAAAAAAAAGATGGATCGGATTGCAGACCCTCTCTAATACACATATTTTAACAATTTCCTCCATCCTCAGTGAAATTATGCTAATATTTTAGTTGAGTTTCCTCAAGTCTGGAACTCAAATTAAGTCTGTCTGTTTCATTTTTATGATAGTGCTTGAAATCACTTGCAGACAAGGGGTTGTTGGGCCATGAGATTTATAGTGGCGATGCCACAAAGGTCAAACACATCCTGAGGAAGAGGAAAGCAATCTGCAGAACCCGTGTTTTCACTGCAATAAAGTTTATAGCAGCATTAGGGGAGTAGTTACAAATCAGTTGGACGGTGTTGATTTCATTGAGAATAAGTATATTTACACTAGTAAGCTTTCTCTTAATAATATTCTGAATGTTTTACACAATGGGGTTAGTGAAGGTTGGATCTGGGCATATTTCATGAGTGACAAAATTTGTTTTTCTTTTTTCCACCCATCCTTCTACTTGTTACTTTCTCAAAATGGGTTTAGAATGGCTCTGTGGAGGCTGAGTAAAGGCTCAACGATTTTCTGAAACTTCCAATGAGGTCAGAGATATTACAGAAGCTAAAAGTAAAATGATTATGTGTGTGTGTGTGATTAAAGATGAGATCAAGCTAAAGAAGCGAAATGGCCCTAATACTAAAAGTGCTTCTTGCTAGCCAATAGTTATTCATTCTTGTCATTGTAGCTAGTTTTATAGGATTAGAATTTCTGAATTCATGTTCATTTATATTATTTGAATATCTATGTTTAAAGGGGCAAGACATAACCACCTCAACCTATATAGGACCTACAATGAATAATGCTTATGCTCAACATAATATTTACTTCATAATACTAAGCACTACTATTTTTGTAACTAATTATAAAATCACATAAATGTGATTGTGCTATTATTTGCATTAATTGGGTGATTATTTTACCTAATGTTTCCTACTTTATTGTCTATCTTATCTTTAGATTGTAAGCCCCCAAAAGGCAGGTACCCTTGCATTATTTCCAATCATATTCCCAGGGTATACAATTATGTCTGACTCTCAGTCTTCAAAAATATTTATTGAACAAGTGAATAAATATTTCTACCATTCTCAGGGTTCTTTCATGCATTGAAAACACTGTCTTAGGTCTATGCAAAGTAAATGTTTTCTAACTCTGAGATAATTTCTAGAATCTTCCATCTCTGTCTTCTACTTTAATTTTCTAAGAGCTCATATAGCTCTAGCGAATATGGAGAGAAGGTAGATATCTCATCCATGTCCTATAAATGAGAAAACTGGGATTTCTGCCTATAAATCTGGTACATATAATGTGGTGACAAGAAATCATAAAATATGCCCTGAAACAATTCTCTCTGAACCAGAGCACAGTTGCTTTTGTGAAAACCATGAAAATCTGTGGGGCTTTGTTGTGGGTACAGCTTCTTTCCCCATGATTGCCTCTTGTATGTATGTTCATGCTTAAATATCCTTCAATATCTATCTCAGTAGAATTTAATTCAACCATTTTAAGGTCATATAAAGTTTTGCCACTTAAAAAAAGTAGGCCATAAAATAATGTGCTAAATAGTTCATTTGATTTGGCTGTTAACATGTTAGACTGATCACTTGTATATTTTTATTCTTCTTTAAAAATAAATTTTCATGGGTTTTTTATTATAAAAGTAAAACATTTCATTATATTGAAAATTATAGAAAAAACACACATACAACACACATACATACACACAAAGAAAACAAACAAACCTGAAATTACCGAAATTCTTATTATCCAAAGTTAAGCACTCTTTAGATTTTGGTATCTTTCTATGCTTTCTCCAGAGAGGTGAGTGTATATATTTTACCTGAAGGAATTATACTACACTTGCATGAGTCTTAAAGGAAAGATTACGTATCTTGTTCATCAATGTAATGCCCCATTGGTATTCAATAAACAATAATGGTGATGACTTAGAGACTTATGGGAACAAACTGTATCAATATCTTACCAATCAATGAAGGAAAAATAGATGATTATAGAAATCAAATATTTTTTTAGTTATAAAGACAATCGAGTGTAGACATTGACATTCTTGTATGTGCCTATGGAAGTATTTGAGGGAGAAATTCAAGTTAATTAAACAGGATTTTATTACTGATGTTACAAATATAGTCGTTAGGCATTAATATTTTTAAGAACACAAAGGTAAATAATTTTAGGTAATAGTAATTCCAAACTTGAATCTTAGTAAGTAGTATGTTACTTATATTATTTTTTAGGGAAAGCTTCTTGGGTATTTATTGTGGTTAACTTATTTCATTTATTTTTTTATTTCATTTATTTTTTTTTTTATTTGGAAACAGGATCTCACCAAGTTGCTGACAGCCTCGCTTAATTGCTAACCTGGCTTCAAACTGCTATTCTCCTATCTCAGCCTCCAGAGTACTGGGATTGCAGGTGTGCACCACCATGCCTGGCTCTCAGTTAACTTATTTTAGAAAAAAAATAAAATAGATCTCAGTAGAAGGATGAGTTTATAGGATTAAAATCAGTGCAGATTCTAGAGCACAGAAGCCCACAGAATCACATCAAAAAGAACCAGGGAGAAAGAAGAGTTTCCATGGTGTAAAGCAAGTTTGAGTGACATTTTGTTCCTGAGCTCTGTAAGCCAGCCCTGTGGGTTCCCGCAAACATGGCGGAAGGAGCAGAACAATTTCTCAGGTGCGTGTGTGTATGTTCCTGGGGCTGCAATGAGAAGTGAAACAGATCTCATTACCCAGCTTCCGTGTTCATCACCACCCACCTCCCTGGGATATGAAGTGGAATAGCATGATGAATTTGAAAATTTGATTTTTCCATTTACTGTGGGCCAAATTTTGCCCTCCCCCCTCACCTCTCCCATTAAAATTCACTTGTTGAATTTCTAACTCCCAACATCCCAGGATGTGGCTGTTTTGAAAGAGAAAGTCTTTCAATAGGGTCATTAGGGTGAACCCTAATTCAAGATGATTAGTATCTTTATTAGAAGAGATTCAGACATTGACAGGCACAAACAGAAGATTGTGTCTTCACACAGGGGGAAGACAGCCATTCGCAAGCCAAGGAGAGAGGCCTCAGAAGAAACCGACTCTACCGACTCCTTGATCTTGGACTTTACGTCCAAGTTCCCAAATTGTGAGAAAGTGAATTTTGTATGGTTTAAGGAGCCAGTCTGTGGCACCTTGTCATGGCAGCCCTGGCTAACTAATTCGCCATCTAAGTTTATTTCAAAATAAAGTGATATGAAGTGGAATAGAGGGGGAGTGGATTAATATGGCAAAGCATGGAAGTGACTGGATATGGAATGTGGCTGGAATTCGAGGCCTCAAAAGCTGCTCTGCCTGGGTGACAAAAATCCCTAGTGTATGTGAGTTACTTGCTCGTCCTTGGACATCACCGACAGGAGGACTTGTTGAAGCAAGAACCCTTGGAGGAGGAGCCACACCTTCCCACCTCGGCACTACCAGAGGGTCCTCTGGAGGAGGCTAAAGGACAGGGACATAGATGGTGGTGTGGACCTGAGGCAGGGTTGGATCAAGATAAGCCAGGAAAGCACTAGCATGGAAAATTTGAGAGATAGAGAAAAATCTGTGTAGGATCATGAAGGACCTGAAAGCCAGAAGGAAGAGTGTCAAGGAGGAGCCGGGCCGCACATGGGCTCCACACTTGGCTTCTGGCTCTGCACCGCCTGTCTGTGGCCTGACAGCCAGTTTCACCTCAAGACTTTAAGGCACCAAACAAGATGATTAAAAATCAAAAGACATTCAAATCTGCTACGTGTGGCTGAACTCTGATTTTTAAATCATTCTGAGTGTGTGCATTGTATGGGAAAGGTGTGTACCATATGGGAAGAATGTCATCAGCCATGCTCAAAAAGGAAACAAATATGTCCAGAGTATTGTTGTACCCATGACTAGGAAATGATCTCTGTGGCTATTTCCATCACTAACTTGCTGTAAGTCTTTGGATGAAGCATGTAACGTCTCATCGCCTTCTGAACCTAAAAAGTAGAATGATGGAAAAGAAGAGCGTTCTCTGATCTGCTTGTAGAAGTAGCTGAGCAGGACTTAAGATGCAGTCAGTATAGAAATAAAAGCTCAGTTGCTCTTCAAACATGTGGTCCCTCAGAGCAGGCCCATGTGTGCATCCATGGTGCAGAAGGCAACAGACAGTCACCCTGGTTCTGAAAAGAAGGTCTCAGAGCAGGTGTGATTCTGAACTCTATCGTGTAGTCTCAATGCCATCACAGAAACTTTGGGGGCTTTCTTGCTCTGGCATAGATAGAAAATGGTTACTAATGAAGATGCAGGCCCAGAAGTTTATGAGAACTCTTCCTTCTATTTCAGCAACATTGTCTACATTTGGTGTTTTTCACTGCAAAAAGCCTTGAGGACTCAGAGAGAAATAAGAATGTATCTTATATGCTAGTGGGGGAGGAGAACATTGGCCACACCTAAGTACGTTCTTTTGTGGCTCCTGCATATTATGTGAGCAATACTAAGTGAAGCATCAGGAAACCTAGTTCTACCAGGTTGTTGGAGATCTGTGTGAGAGGGAGGCAGAGAAAGGTTTTCCCGTGACTGTCTTTGAGCCAGTGATTGAAAATAGGTGGATCAGGCATTATCAGATGGATACGTGGAAAAGGGCACCAAGGCAGAGAACAGCACAAGCCAAAGCCAGAGCTGTGGCAATATGCTACCTTCTGAGAAAACTCTGAGGGGTCAGGGTTGCTATAGAGGGTGACTTTGAGCGGCCACCAGCCATCCGTTAAGAGAAGGAAAACAGTTCGCCGACATGGCCAGCAGACTGAACAGGAGGATGTCATGCCAAGTGTTAGAAATTGGTACATTTCAAAATTAAATAGCCTCCTTTAAGCCTTTTCTTGCAGAAAAGGAGAGTATTTAGCAATATTGGACTTTTCATCCTACAGGGCAACAATCGGTGGAACTGAGTGGCAGCCACCCGTCGACACACGTGCCTTCCCCAAGGTCTTCTCAAGGTCACTCCAACCGCGCGCATGTGTGTTCTTTCCTGGACCACTCCACTCAGGTACCTTACCTAGCAAGCCTATTGGCTTGTGAGTTTGTCACTTGTGGGGTAGGGTGAGGACAGACAGAGGCAAATGGTGTAAGAAATTACTTTGGAATGGTGTCAAACATGAACTTTATTCTGTGAACTATGTACCCCAGTCAAAGGTACCCAGCTATGAGAGTAACTTGAACAAAAATAGCTTCCCACTGTTGCAGAACAACCTCTCTTTATAAAATTTTCAGTTGGCTATTTCCTTTACCTCTTCAAGGCTAAGCAGTCACTTACAGAACATTATATATGCGCCAACGACATACAGGATAATGCACATGTTTCGGGGTCATTGTAGGGAGTATTTGCAAGAGTAGCAACAGGAAGTCACCATCCATGAGCAAAAACATGTGTTTTTTTTTTCCCAAATAATCTATTTCTTGTTATAATTTAAGAATTGTAAGGAAAGTTTTATCCTTACAAATACATTTGGCGCTTTCAAAAGGGAAGTAAAATATGCAGACATATGCTAAAATAATTTAGAATTTAATGGTATGTCAAGATCACTTGTAAGCTATAAAGAACACAATAATTTATTTTGTGCTCAGACTATTAGGGTTATTTTCTCAACTTATAGGATACTCTTGACCAAATTTGACCTTGAATGTACACGAGCTACAATGCTGATGTCTAGAGAAAAATTGGGATAAAAATCCATAGTTGGAAAACATGTAGACGTTAGGAATCAAAAGGCCAGGATTCATTGTTGGTGTGGTACAACATTGTGTATATCATTTCTGAACTTAAAAGTCTGTTCAACCCAAGGAAATTTACCCAAGTTAGCTTCTTTGTCTTTAAAACAAAAACATTGTACTTAAAAGTACATTTTCCAAGCCAGGCATGTTGATGCACTCCTGTAATTCCAATGCTTGGGAGGCTGAGATAGGAGGACCGCAGGCGCAAGGCCAGCAGCACTCAGTAACTTAGCAAGACCCTGTTTCAAAATAAAATAAGGCTGGGGTGTGGCTCAGAGGTAGAATGCCTCTGGATTCAATCCCAAGGACCACACACACACACACACACACACACACACACACACACACACACACACTCCCCCAAATCTCTGCCTAAAGTTCAGCCCCTCACCCGGACCCTCAGAACCACTGAGTGAAAGAATTCATTGGCACAGGTGTTTAAACAAAGAGATATAAAGGAAAGGAGAAAAAAAAAAAAAAAGTAAAACCAAAGGGGAAAATATGTTAGGGCTGAGTAGATACTGAGGGAAATGACCTCTCTTTTTCCTGAGGAATTTGTCTCCCAGAGGAAATAACAGAAAGATGAAAAAATTCAAGTGACAGGTGAGGAAATAAAAACTAGAGCAGGTGAGCATATACATCAAGGTCATTCAGCTAACGAAGGTTTTTCTCTTTGTCCAGCAAACCTATGGGGATTAAAGAAGGTGAACTGCCAGTACTCCTCATGGGTAGTTTGAAAAATAAGGCATTTAAGCAAGTACAGAATGTTACTGCCAGGCACATACCCTGTAAAATAAACTTCTTAGGATTATTAAATGGCTAGACATCCCAATTAGAAGTCCCAGTACTCAAATACCTGAGTTTTAAAAAGTTGATGAAATTGGATAATGCCAAGGAGCTTTCAGAGAAGTCTCTACTGCCTATTATATGTTGACTTCTAAAACAATATGTAAGAAATATGGATTTACTTTTGCCCAAGAATGAAATACAATGTGTTGAAAATTGCTTTGGCCAATTCAAGAACTTCCATAAATTCTTCCATTGTGTCTCTCTTATTGGACTGTCAACAGCAATAACACTTCATATCAAGATATATTCCCTTCTTGTAGAATTTATCAATTTAGTAGTTTCCCTTTCTCAATTATAGATGAAGTGTGAATGAAGGAAAGAAGGCAGTTTTCAGAAAAATCAATAAGGAAGGAGTATTCATTATTTTAGTAATGCTATTTTGTGAATAGCAATGTTATTTTAAATCTATAAAAATAATCACAGAGAGACAGCAACTGTGTTTTCTGGACGACACTTTCCTATACCATAAGAGAAAGGGGAACCATTTTATCAGCAACTCCAACTCCTTTATTAGAAATATGAATTCTTTTTCAGATATAGGTTTATTTGGGTCTGTGCTCCCAAAATAAAAGCCATACTGGCTATAGACTAATCTCCATCTTGTCTACCATTCTCCCTTGCATGTTCGGGGTAAGTAAATTAATAAAAAATGCTGAATGTAGATCACTTTAACAATAGTTTTAATGATCTTTCTAATATTAACCATGCTTTTATGTTTTGTTTTGTTTTTTAAAGTACTAAATCCACAGTGGATTTTTTCCTTCTGCTCTATCTATTGGTCATTCCTAACTGGTGTTTGCTTATACCCATCTCAAAAGGAAAACAAAAAACAACAACAAAATTTGTATTCTACTGATCTAGCCTAAATCATTATGATTCATAGGTTCTAAATATGTAAATGATTTATAATGAAGAAATTAAGACTTCCTGTCCTTCTAAGTGTGTCTTATGAGATGTTTGGAATATCGCTGCTTTAGCCTGCTCTCCCTCAAACTCCCAGTCTTATTCTAAGCAAAAAAAAAAAAAAAAAAAAACCCTCAGGTTTAGCATTTGCTGTAAAATTTGTTAGTAAGATTATTAATTCTCCAACATGGATCTTTCCCTTTTTCTCTGTTTTCAGCCGGGACCCCAGCACAGTCAAGAATACCTATTGCCAGCCCTTCTATACTCTGTATAGAATGACCACAGTGTCATACTGATTTCGCTCTGTTCTTCCTTCTGTGATCTCTCATCTTCAATACATTCCAGTCCTTTATTAATGCTATCTGCTTTGGCTTTTCTCAAAATCTTGCTCAAGTCCACCCCTTTGTTTGAGGGCACCCCAGGTGCCAAATCACTCCCTCCTGCGTTCACTTATTTTAAAATGGAGTGTAAACTATGTGAGTACCACCATCTTTGGCAGATGTTCCCATAACTGAATTCTATATGGTATCATTTGTTTTTTATTTATTTTAGACCATTTCCTCTTGCTCCAAAAGGAATTGAAGGCAGTTTACATGAAAATGAGACAAAAACAAAATAAAAACAAGTGAATAAGGTATATGGAATTTATCCAGAAAATTTTTGCTATCTCTATACATTTGCTAAAATTAGAACACAGATTTGATTCTAGGATTTTTAATATCAAAATAGAAAGCCAAGAATAAAGGTATATTTATTTATAAGATTCATAATATGTGTAAGATTGAAATTAGACAATAATCAAAATCTGTTATATAGAAGTACAATCATTCTCGTATTGAAATCAAAAAGATATTTCTTCCTAGGTCTTTAGCAAGAAACAATGTGTAGTATAATAATAAATTATGCCCTCAACAATGTCCTTACAGTAATGGAGGAATCACTTTCATAGGGCTGTTTCCAGAAAAGTACCTTAGTGTTTGAAAATTATGTCATACCAATTAGAGATTTGATAAAAGCATTTCTAAGAACATGGTTGACAATATAAATTTTCAAAACTTATTGGATGTACAATTTAATACTGACAAAGATAGTAGTAACAATTACAGCTGTTGGAACCTTTATCATGTATCAGGTAAAATGTGCATCACTTTTCCTACATTGTTATTTAATCCTTATAACAACGGCTTGAGGTAGACATAATCCTATTTCACAAGCGAAATTTCAAGTGTTTAAGGAACTCAGCCATGAATACTCAATGATTATTAGTTAAAAATACCAAGCCTTGCCCCCGCTTTAAATCTCCTTCATACCTGATCAATCAATCCTCTCCCCCGTCCAAGTAACCACTAAGCAGAATTGTAGCATGATGGATTAGTCTTCTCATATTTTTAAAATTTTAATATAAATTAAGTCACACAGAATGTATTATTTGGCATCTGGTATATTTCACTCAGTATTGTCTGTATAATCCATTCATGTCCCATGTGTACTTGCAATGTTTTTTTTTTTTTTTTTTTTTAAATAATGTGTAGCTTTCCATTACATGAATATACCACACTTATTTGACCATTGTATGGTCAAGGGGCATTTTATTATTTCCAGCTTTTTTTTCTTTTTTACTATTGTGTATATTGCTACTATACATTTTTATCACACCTAGTTCTTAGTGTACATATTATGGTAGACTACTTAAGAGTAGGTTTGGACAGTAATCAAAATCTGCTTTTGGATGCTAAAAATAAATGTCCTTAACTCTAGTAGATAAATCTACACTGTTTCTCTATGTGATTGTCCTCTCGTCCTTTCTACTCACAACTTTATACTTTGCCTACATCAGAATAGCTTAAATCAACCAAAGCTATTTCCTAATGAAAAGATCATAAAACACATCTCCACAAAGCCTTCCTCTTTTTAATAAAATTGCAGCAAATAATGACTACATTCTCTTTGAAAAATTCAGTACTCAAAAATGTATGAGTGAAGTTTTATTTTATTTTAATTATAGGATATGGTGAATGAGCTACTGCATGCCTGTTGCTGTAGGCAGGAAGCGCTCTCAAGGGTTCCTTGACACCACCGATCAGACCAAAGCACTGCAATGGCTTTGAACTTGAATTTTAAGTGCTTGAAATACTATAATCTTAATTAGCTCTGACACATAAATTACTTCACTTTACACCCACCACCATTGGCATTCAGACTTCCAAGTCAGAGTTTCTGGACTCTCAGATTAATGTGTATGCCATGAAGGGACATTATTGCCTTGGGAAGGAAATATCTTTTGTTTCAGAAAAAAGGCATGGAAGAGAAAGCAATGCTTTCTACTTGGTAGATCTTATGGAATTTGTTAGGAAAATTGCTTAACTATTGTCTTCCATAGTTCCCCCTGCACATAAAGAAATAATTATCCAATTGCAACAAAGAAATAGTACAGTTCCATAACTGAGATCCATGTAGTTCACCTGTGAGATTTGAAAATTTTCCATGAGAATATTTTAATTATGTTTTCATTTATTTAGGTAATTATAAAAAAGTTAATGAAGTATTTGGGGTTCATTTAGGGAACTCTTTCAATGAACATTGTGTACCAAAGTCTGGGCTTGTATTTGCCTTCTCTTGTAAGATAAGCATCAGCACCTTTTGTATTCAAACTAAACTTCAGGCTAAGAAAAGAGAAATTTCATATATTAATGAAGTGTTCAAGACATGTGGTTTTAAAATTAATTCAGATAGATTTTAAATAATGAAATAATTGAAGTATCATGCAGCACATGCTAAGGCATGCCAAATTCAAAAGATGTCAAAAAAATTGAACTGTAATACCCACTTCCATTTCAACAAAATAATATTGAATATTATTTAATTTTATTGTTTTTGTGAGTTTAAGTTTATAAGCATGTTTTATTTACAGATGTGTAATAGCTATAGAAATAGAGAATTTATATTTCCTATTTTTGTACCTATTTGAGAAGTATAAATAAGAGTGCAGATATTATGTATCAATGTTTTTTGAAAAGAAAAGTGTCAAAAATACAGAAGAATATAAAGAAGAAAAAAGTTACTGCATTTAAGTATGCAAAAATATTTATTATATCCAGTTCAGAGAACATAAATTTTCACATGAACACATATATGCATGTATTACATTGTATATCTGATAAATCATAACACATCTAAAATAAATAGAAATTTAAAAATAATAACAACTTGGTGTCCATCAGAATTTTTTCCTTTTTGTATCAGCATTTTTAAGCTTAAGAACACTGTTCCATTGGGTCAGTAATAAGAATAACTAGTATTTATTGAGAACACTACCTGCATTATCTTTTTAAACCCTCACCAGCACCCTAAACAATAGGTGCTATTGCTGGTACTGATTAAGACTGATATTTACACAATCAGACCCACAACTCAAAAGTGGCTGCCCTGAGAGTTACACTCTAAGTGTTTTGCCACAAGGTGTGCAACATTAAAATGTATCAGCAAGTGAAGCAAATTTGTGTGCTAGTGTGAACAAAGGCAGCCTTTTTGGGACTCTGGAAAAATAGTCATTGTCCAGATGGAGAAAGAACCTTACACAGTCTTATGTGGGTTCACGCCAACATGACAATGCTGGCGCATCATTTAGGACCAAATCACTGTGTGGTTCGTTTTGTTTCTAATTCACCTACTCCTTCTTACCATCCATCCTACTGGGTCTCAGTTTGGAGAACTATTCCTGTCAAGATAAGCTGCATTCCGGACTATTTCTGATTAGTGCTATCACAGATTCTTCACACTGGCCGTGTACTTGGTGGCCAAAGAAGGACAAGAAGAGTTATCTATTTCCATGAGAACCCCAAACTACAGCAAGGGTCTTGTGCTTGTTCGGAGAATGAGACCAGGCAGGTAGTGGACTGAGTAGAAACAAAAGTGAAAGACAAAGCAAGGTGTGTTTAGCAGGCACTCCTGTCTCTTTGCAAGGGAAAAGGGAGTATTTAATAGGAATGAGTTGCCTGGTGTGGTCGTGTCTCAGTTCTACACAACTGCAGCTTCAATGGGCAACAAAGGCCAGGAGGGCTCCAGAACAAAGAATGAAATAAATGTCACTGGGTCGATTTGAAAGAATACTGAAGAATTTCAATTGCTCTTCATACAAATAATAATATGTTATAAGGTGCTTAAGGTGATGATACAATTAGATGTATAGAATATGTTCTCAACAGTAAATAGAAAAAAACACTGGAAGAGAAACTAACAAAGATAAAAGTTAGCAAATCTAAAAACAAATAAAACTTGTCAAGTGTAATAACTCTTCATGTAGAACTGAAAATAGTCTGGTTTTCCACACTATCATTATAAATGTTTTCCTCATGAAGTGAAATTTACATGTCTTAATTCTTCCATAATTATTGTCTTCTGAATCTTCTGGGGTGTTTTCTCTTTTAAAATTTATTATGAGATATTTAAAAACACAATGAATGCAATTTGGGAATATCTCTATACATAACAAAACACAGACATATAGACATCTATGTATCTACTACCTGGCTTGAGAAAAACAACATTGCTTATAACACTTGAAGGTCTTTCTATGAAAACATTTAAATTTATCATGAAATTGTGTTTGTCATTTCTTTACATGTCTTCACAGTTTTATAACATATATATATTAGATATATGTAACGTGTATATATTTATATGTTTATAACACGCATGTATGTGTTATAGATGTAACATGTATATATTACATCTATACACGTATACGTAACATGTATAGATGTGACATTGTATTCATCATCATTTTCAAAGCTATAATCTAAAAGACTTGACCACATAACTTAGAGGAAGGAGGATTCGTTTGCTCACGGTTTTCAGGTTCAGTCCTGTGAGGCTGAGGACCATGGAGCTCAGACATGGCAGCAGAAAATGGAGAGAGAAAGAGCACATGGGCTGTGCTGCTCACATCATAGAGGCTGGAAGCAAGAAAGTGAGCTGGGGGAAGAGAAGTCATATATAACCCCCAAGGCTGCACCCCAGGGATTCACCTTCTCCAGCCACACCCAAAAGAGGTCTATCCCACCACCCGGTGCTGGGATTACACCCCTCATGACTCAATTACATCAACTCCAAGTACCAATTGATGAGCTCTTCTTAGGCATTCTATACCTAACTGTAACAGATATATATGCAGTATATAATTAACATACATATATATTTTGTGGTTGCTAATATATTTGCATTTATTTCTACTGCAGTCTTGTTTTACTCTATCCTACTTTTTCTTCTTTTTAAAATTTGTTTAGTTTTCTGTCACATAGATTGTTTCTATCTTATTCTATTCTCTTCATCATAGTATGCAGGTTTCAGTCTATTATAATAAATAAATTTATTATACCCTGATGTAAATTCTTTTTTCATAGTTACTAAATTTTAACTGCACTTTAAAGTTACACAATTTCACCTGTATGTGGTGGTGCATGCCTGTAATCCCAATAGTTGAGAGGCTGAGACAGGAAAATTTCAGGTTAGTGGACAGCCTCAGCAACATAGCCAGACTCTGAGCTAGTGAGTCTCTGTTTCAAAACAAAAAAATGAAATAGGGCTGGGGTTGTACCACCTGGGTTCAATCTCCAGTACCACAAAATAAATAAATAAATTAAATTACACAATTTCAGAGATTTGTGTTCATGTCTTTGATGTCAGGGGTATTTCTACACATGTTATCTAGAAAAACCTTCAATAACAACAACCTGTATTAACAGATTGTGTAAAGGATACCCAAGACTCAAAGATTAGTGTATCACAATACACATCTTCCACTTCATTCATATATTTTAAATTTTCTTCTCTTAAATTCAACTCAATCCCACATCAGAATATGAGATGCTTACTGAACACTCATGAAAAACTTTATTTTAGGGATTTAGATAACTTAATATCTATAAAATTAGTCACCTGATTAAGAACCATAAAAATAAAATGGTTGTATAATATGCATTAACTCATCCTTGATATACACAACTTGCCAATGGTACTCAAAATAATTTCTCAGTTTTTATTCCATATACTAAATATAAGGAAGTGAGATCATTTATGTGCTTTTTTTTACATAATTGAATCTATATTATATCTCATTCTCTGCTTGAAGATTAAAAGTATTATCCACTTTAGATCTCCTTCAACTAGTCATATATTTAGTACACACAGTGAAAGAGCTTAGAATTATAGATTCTTCTATAATCCAAATGCCAACTTTGGAGGTCTACACTGTGCAGCTTCTATTTAAAAGCAATACCCAGACATTACAGCAGATATGAGCAACTTGAATTCTTCAAAACAACACAGCTAAAAGTCATTTTAAATAAATACTAGTCTGTTGGTTGTGCTTCATGACAACATGGAGGACATTTATTACAAACTGAGGACAATTCAAATTTATATTGTTTATGTCTTACTTGATATGACTATTTTTTATCAGCAAGGTAACATTGAGAAATATACTTTACATCTGAAAAATGTTTGGGGATATGGAAATATATTGTCAATTTAGAGGTCTATTGTAGCAAATGGGTCATTAAGGAAAACAGCCTGATAATGAAAGTGGTATTAGAATATGTATGAAAATAAGAATTATAAACACATTGTGCTTAACAGATGATCTTAACTGATAAAAGTTCATTGCACACTGCACTCTCTTTTTTCTTATAGCAGACACTAAGCATTCCCAGAATGGTAATTGCTTGACTATTAAAACTATTTTGCTGCAATCAAACTTACGAACATGCTTTGGGCTCACATAGATCTTGAACAAGTTGTAATATTTGTCTGTAGATATATCTTTTGACCTCTTAAGATTCTTCCTGCTCTTGTTCAACAGTGTTTGTCTGTCCTTGCTGCCCTCAACAACCTTCTGGAGTGAAAACTGCTCTTATTGAAGGACTGATGTCTGAAAACTATCCAACCATTTTTGGAAGCACTTTTGCTGCCTCTTATATATCAATACTGCACAAGGAAATTGAAATGCAAAAAAACACAATTCCTGCTCTTAAAGAGGTCTAGTGAAACAGAAAACAAAATCCTTGATTGGTATAAGAAGATGCATGAGCTTACAAGGTTCAAAGGGGGGCTACAGGGAGGGAGTTATGCTGGTAGGTAGAGGGCATTTTCTCACTCATGTGAGCTCTGCACTGAGAGATGACTAAGGATTGCAGTACAGACACGGGGAGGAAGGACAAGGGACATCCAGGAGATGGACACTGCGCATGAAAGTGCAGAGGCAAATAACAGCTTGTATATGTAGAGTATTAGTAGTGATTGGCGTGCTGACTGTAATACAGAGTACAGGGGAATGGGTGAAAATATACTATAGAGTTAGAGAATTGTGCGTACCTATAGAGTGGGGTGATACATCTCATCAATTCTAAGATGCACATATACTTTTACCTTTTAATATCCCTTAAGTTAAGATGCACCTTTCATGTGATGGCATCTTGCAATCGCTGTCTGCTATAGTTTGAATCATAAGTGTCCCTGAAAAGCGCATGTGTTGATGGCTTGGTCCTCAGGGAGGCACTGTTGGGAGGACAGAACCTTCAGAGGTGGGGCCTGGTAGGGGTCTTTAGGTCATTGGGGGATGTCCTTAAAGGGGACTGTGGGACCCCAGCCCCTTCTTCTTCCTCTCCTTTGCTCCCTGGCCATGAGGTGAGAGATTTTGCTCCACTACACGCTCCCATCATGACATGCTGCTTTGCCACTGGTCCAAAAGCAGCAGGGCAAATCAATCATGACTGAAATGTACAAAACTGTGAGCCAAAATAAGCCTTCTCTCTTCATATCTCAGGTATTTTTTATAGTGATGAAAAGCTGACTAACACACTGTCATTTAGAATGTTATTGTTATTGGCAGCATACGTATAAACTCAAGTCATGGCTATTTAATGCTTTGGTTATGTGTAACATGTTGGGTTAGTACCATTAAAATGTCTTTCAAAAGATTACCTATAATTCAGCATTGAAGTGAAAAGGATTCTTGTTTATGCAGAAAGGCATGGAATGAAATAGCAGGGCTGACTGACATTGGATACTAGACAAGTCTAAAAATCCAATAAATCCAGGTAAGTCCAAAAATCCAATAAATATTCATTAAGAATGCTAGTGATAAAAGGCATTATGCTGCAGTTTGATTGGCATTTTTTCTTTCATAGTAGTATATAACAGTGTTAAGTGCATCTCATAATCAACAGCGTGCTAGGCTTTGTGAAGTATTCATTATAATAATTGAATATAGGAAGACTGCACTTTTGCTTATACATTTTTGTGTCTTTTCTGATAAAGTTTTGATGAAATATGAAAAAGGTATCTTACTCCTCTTAACAAATAGGCAGTCAGGTCTTGTGAGGTGGATTCTGGGACTCTCTGCCTTATGGAAAGATGTTAGTTGATTTGGTACTCAGATGAATTGGGCAACTCTAACACACATGTGCGTGCATGTGTACACACATGCACGTACATACCTGCATACACGTGCACACAACACACGTCTTGATTCCATGAGTTCAGGGGAGATGGGACTGCCTGAAATCAGTGAACTTCCTAGAGACAAATCAGACAGAGGGTGGGGGATGCTATGAGAGGTAAATCCCTACTTCTAGGTCATTTATAGTGTTGCAGGCAGTTTGGACTTCCCATGGAGGTCGATGGACAAGTCCTTGTGGAGGCTGCGTCCAAGCTCCAGACCTCACTGAATGCCTCAGAGGCCAACTTGAAGTGGGCTGAATGGAGCTCCTGGCCTGCAATGGACCGGCAGACCTAGACTAGACATGGGTACTGCGTGACCGGGAGGAGTGATGATCAGAGGATTCTTTCCCCTGTGTACTTTAATTTACTTACAGCCTAGAATCCTGTTACAGTGCAAGATGGGAGCCATATACCATCAAGTATGAACAACCGTGGACAATAAAGATCCTAATGGTCTTGGTCAGTGGGAGATAACAGATAGATGTGAGTGGATTTTTTGTTTTTTTTTTTTAAAGAAACACATGTGGCATCTCATCTGCCATAGCACTGCAGAAATGTATTTCTGTCACACAAGATCTGATCGTAATCCCTGGAGCCTGAAATATGTTACCTTCTAGGGCAAAGGGGCCTTTTCAGATCTGGCTAAATCAAGGACCTTGAGATGGGGGATTGTTCAGGTGTCCCAAGGTAATCTCAAGGTCAAGAGAGAGAGAATAGGGGAGGCAGTAGAAGGGGTGACTCCAGCAGCATCAGGTCAGAGAAATGCAGCACTGCTGCCTCTGACGATGGAGAAAAGGACCACTAGCCTGCAACATTGGTGGCCTCTAAATGCCACAAAAGCCAAAGCAGTGGGTGTCCCCCTCCCCAGACCTCCTGATGACATATTGATTGTAGCCTGTGTCAGACTTCTAATCTACAAAATTGTAGGTAGCAAATTTGTGTTCTTTTTAAAGCCAAAAAGTTTATGGTAATTTGCATGGCAGAAATAGAAAACGAACACAGGAAAGGATGGTGGCATACAGAAGGAGGGAAGAAAAAGGATGGAGTATTCAGAAACAAACTAGACTTGTTTTATACAATTGGTGTAGACTATGTAAACATTCTACATAACCATAAAAAATTAGAGTAAAAATTGATACAAAAAAGTAAAAATGAAATTGAACAAGCGAGTTGTAGTATAACCGCATGTTCAAAGTGACTTAAGAACATGCTAATTTGACAATAATCCAATATGGTATATCCTAAGAACAATAACAACAAAAACCTACAAGAAAATAACTTGTACCATTTTCACTAATCATTTGGTTGGTAGTAAATATTGTATTATTATTCCAAGGCTATTGTAGGTATATTGTGAGATAAACACATGAAAATTATTTGATGTTCTAATTCTGTTATTCTAAGTCACTAGAACTCACATTCTCAGCATGCAGAAAGGAGATTCAGGTTTAAGATCAAAGAAATTAAATAAAAATTCTGTAATCCTCATTGTGCATCAATCTAAATTTATGATGAACTCTATTTTATTTTATTTATTTACTTTGTGGTACTAGGGATTGAACCAGGGGTATTCTACCTTCGGACTACACCCCCAGCCCTATTTTTTATTCTTTATTTTGAAACAGGGTCTCACTAAGTTGTGGAGGGCCTCACAAAGTAGCTGAGGCTGGCCACGAACCTGCGATCCTCCTATCTCAGCCTCCCACGTACTGAGATTACAAGTGTGTGCCACCACACCCAGCTATGAACTCTATTTTAAACAACAACAAAAAAATTTCCTAGCTTTGTTTACAGAAAACACCTAAAAATAATAACCAACCCAGCAGCAATGAGTACCTTAGTGCTTAGAATTAAAACCTTCACATACAGCTCCCAAAAACCAAAACCAAAACTCCTTGAAAATTCCAATGATTTCCAGGTCTTACTAAGATATGTACATGATAAGACCCAATCAATTCACTGTTCGAGAGACTATGCCTGTAATACCAGTACTTGGCAGGCTGAGACAGAGGAATCTCAAGTTTGAGACCAGCCTCAGCAATTTAGCGAGACTCTGTTTCAAAATAAAAAATAAAATAGGTCTGGGATGTAATTCAAAGGTAGAATGGAATCCATCCCCAGTAACACACACACACACACACACACACACACACGCGCGCGCGCGCGCGCACGCACGCGCGCGCACACACAACTAAAATTATGTCAAAAACCAGAAATCAATTCAGAGACACTCATTGGACAAAAAGGGGTGCAGATAAATAAAAACAATTGTTACAATCAAATTACAGCAAGTGCATTTAAATATACGAGGTTATAAAGATAAATTTATCAGCCGTTGTTGATTGATGCCCAGATTGTCAATTCGCTATTTTGAATACTGTGTGATAATGAAGAGGAATGCATTATGGAGACAAGTAAAGGAGTGGGAGGGGGAGAACCATCGCCACCCAAGAATCCTCAGAGTGAGTTCAGACCAGATTTGAAACGGTGCAGTAGAGCAGGAGAGGCCAGGCACAGGAAGAACTGTTAGCAGTCTTTCTTCATGGATTATTCCAACATTAAAGGATTCCATGTTCCACAGAAATATTTGTCCGAGAAAAAAACAAAATTAACATTTTGTGTTTCATATGGTTTGTCAAATACATAATTGCCCTGAGCCTGGCAAAGATTTTCCTTGTTGTCCCAAATGAAAACTGACTAAATGTGACATGAGTTTAGAATTAATCCCTACTGTAGTTGCGATTTACTACAAAGCAGCTGTTTCTTATTCTCATTTCTTGAGGATCATGTACTGATTATTACAGACTTATTAAATATCTTCAGGAGGGCTATCTGTGAAGCTGTTTGGGGCTGTTTGTGAATAGTTCCTGAGTTTTATCACAAAATTTCTGCCTGCTTCTCTTGATCTAGGGGTGGTTTATATTAAATATCTGAGAGATAATAATCAGTAAGAATTGGTATGCCTCAGAATCTGAAACAGGGCTATTTTAATCAGTATATTTTAATTTAAATTACTTTTAGCTTATTTTTCCAAGAGAGATTCCAGATTTCGAGCGTTTATAATTCGTCCCCTTTAAAATATTGCTTTGAAGTGTGCAAAAAACACAGACGGTGGCTACATCTGTATGATGTAATCACAGGTTAAAAAAGAGGACATTCTGTCAGGATGACTTCTGGCCACTGTTTAACGCAACTCCAGGCTTTGCGAGCAGCTCAGCCCTCATGTACAAGCCCCTCTGCAGGGGGCTTCAAAACACTTTGCCACTGTGAGCCAGACACTTTCTTCTTCTGGATCCTAAACCTCTTAGCTCTATTTTATCCACTTCCTTTTTGCTAACCTTTTTCTTTAAATCCTTTTCTTGTTCTCTACCCTTTACTGAGGACTTAATTAAAATAGCCTGTCCTAAACCAGGCGTGGTGGTGCACGCTTGTAATCCCAGCATTCGGGAGGCTGAGACTGGAGGATAAGGGTTCTCGGCTAGCCTCAGCTACCTAGTGAGGCACTCCACAACTTAGTGAGACCTGGTTTCAAAATAAAGAATAAAAAATAGGGGGGTGTAGCTCAGAGGTAGAATGCCCCTGAGTTCAATCCCCAGTACTGCAAGAAAAAAAAAAGATAGTCTGTCCTTTTCTCAGTATATAGAGTAAAGGACATTACTACGGTACATTACTGGTGTTTATTCTCTATTTTTCTGCTGCTGTAGCCTAGTAACATTTTCCCTAAAAGGGGTGAGGGAATATTTTTTGATTCCTGGAGTCCACTATGACATTGCAATAGCTTTATTCTAGTTGCTGACAACATGCAGTTGGTTTGGCTGAGACCTTTGTCCTCAGCTCAGTGCATCTGCGTGTGAACGTGGATGTATTTTGAAAATTTATCCACCAATGTAGCTATCACTTGAGTCAAGACATAAAACTTTTCATCATCCTATAAAGCTCCCCTGTGCTACTTTTCAGTCCTGCAACCCAGAGATGTCTTATTGGCCAGCTGACCTCTGTCAGGACAGAAAAACTAGGTGTTCTAACAAGAATACGACATGTCTTAGTCAGCATTCTCACAGCTATAATCTAAAGACCTCACCATGCATTGTAGAGGAAGGAAGATTTCTTTGCTCATGGTTTTTGGAGATTTGAAGGTTCAGCCCATGTAAGGCTGGGGACTGTGGATCTCCAAGGCATGGAAGTGGCAGGAAGCAGAGAGAGGGAGAGCACAAGGCTTCACTCACGTCATGGGGGCCAGAAGCAAGCGAAAGCAAGAGGAGGAGGAACCATTATAATCCCCAAGCCCACAGCCCAGGGACCCACCGTCTCTAGCCAGACCCTGCCAGGCCAGGTCACGCCCCAGATAAACCTATTACAATGGATTTATCTTCTCCTGAGATTAAAACGCTCGTGACTTAACCATATCAACCCTGAATGTTAACAAGTGAGCAGCTTAGGGGACATCCTCCATCTAGCTATAACTTACCATTTCCATATCAATGAAGCCATACAGAATTTGGGTGTCTTTTGCTCAACATGTACCTTCTGAGATTCACTCATATTTGTGTGAATCCGTCATTTTGTTTCTGTTTTTGTTTTGCCAATTCACATTCCATTGCTTGAATATAGAGTAATTTGTTGATCCATTCAAATACCTGTGGGTGCCTGGGCTGTTTCTAGGTGATATTGTTATTATTATTATTATTATTATTATTATTATTATTATTATTATTATAGCACTGGGGATTGAACGCAAGGGCATTCTACCTCAAAGATACACTCCCAGGCTTATTTTTTATTTTTATTTGGAAACAGGGTCTCACTAGTTTGATGGGAGTCTCACTACTTGCTGAAGCTGGCATTGAACTTGTGATCCTTCTGTCTCAGCCTCCCAAATACAGGGATTACAACTGTGCTACACCATGCATGGCTCAAGTTTTACTATTATTAACGAAGTTGCTGTGACATCCATACATAAGTCCTTTTGTGGACATCTGTTGTCATTTCTTTTGAGTAAATGCCTGTCAGTGGAACTGTTGAGTCATACTATAGGTATGTGGTTATTTTTATTAAAGACCACTTAACTATTTTCCAAAGTAGTTGTATCACTTTCTTACTTCCACCAGCAAAGTTTGATAGTGCTGATTGCTCCTTCATTGCCAGCACTTGGTACTGTCAGTCTTTTAAAATTTTGACCATTCTGGTCAAAATTATCTCATATAATTTTAATTTGGATTTCCATGCTAAATAATGATGCAAAACACTTTTTCATTTGCATATTGGCATTCATACTCTTATTTTTCTGAAGTGTCTGTTTAGATCATGTGTGCGTGTGGTGGGGGTGTGCCAGGGATTGAACCGAGAGGCATTCTACCTCTGAGCTATGCCCCCAGTCCTTTTTATTTTGAAACAGGGTCTTGCTAAGTTGCTGAGGCCAGCTTCTAACCTGCAACCTTTCTGTCTCAGCCTCCCAAGTAATGCAATTACAGGTGTGCATGACCACACCTGCCTAGATCATTATTATAAAGTTCTTCAAGTTTGCTATCTCATATCACTTAACTGGTAGCTTTGTGCTTCCTCGGAAGCCAGAAAACTATAAGGCAGCATATATTGTACTGAGATATCCTCTGCTTGAATACTACCAGCTACTGAGAGGTATCTCTAAAGGCACAAGCAAAGATCTTTCCAAGTTTCGGGATTGCAGGGGTACCCCACCATAGCCTTTTGTTCATCAGCTCTTTAGTCAACTCTAAGCACTATTGCAAGCCTTGTTCTCGGTTGTGGATGAGCATTGTGTTTGCCTTTCTGGGGCTGACAGTATCCAGTATGAAAGTTAGAAATTGGACAAATGATTGTAAGGATAATAAATATTATCAGCGCAAACGATACTTGAGGTAACAGAGCAAAGAATACTTGATGATCACAGAGCAAGAGAGGCTCACATTCTGGGTTGGCAGGAGGATGGGGAGGAAGTTGTCAGAGACTGACTCTATGAGTAAAGTGTACTTCAGTTGAGTCCAGAATATGAGTAGGACCCAGCCAAGGCAATAAAAAAAAAATACAGTGTATTCCATTCAGATTGCTAAAAGTATTGGCAAGGTACATCCTAGGTGGAATTATCTGTGTCCACATTTTATACTACACAGTGGGACCATCCTAGCTTACTACTAATGGTCCAATAAAGAAATGGAGTGGCTTCAGAAACCTCTAGTGGTCTTGTGGCAGTAACAATACCTTGTTTGTTATGTAAGTACCTGAGACCCCTGTTCAACATCCTCAAAGCTTATTGCATTTTCTCTCAACTGCAAATACCATTGAAACATAATATTCTGGGTTTTGTCTCTTACCTCCACATTAAAAAACATCAGCCTGGTGATAGTAGACAAATTTACCTTAAGGGCAGGCTTCATCCCCTGACCCAATCTCTGTCTCACAATATCTGTGAGCCTATTATTAATTCATTCTTTAACTTGTACTGAGACCTTAGCCACAGCTTGCAATTATTGTGCAAGATCTAGACATCTCATCCTTCAATTTTATACTCAAATTCTATGTCATCATCCACTATCAGTAACAGAGTAGCAGACTCTGAAATTACATTTATATTGCAAAACACTCTACAAATAGTCAGGTAAGCACAAACATGAAGTTTTGGTATACTGACATGTTTCGTTCCCTTGCATGGAACTCTATATACCATTGCCATATTGTTCCTATGACTACCACTGACTTGATTCCTTCATATTGTTGAAATCTTTAATAGAAGTCAGTATTTAAGTAGATTACACAAATATGATTAGATTGTAAGGATAACATCCAGTGATTAGGAAACAGAATAATGAGTAACTAATAATGGGGATAAAAACACATAGAAGTGGGAGACACCTGTGTCAGCTTTTCTTCACTATGACAAAATGCCTGGGAGAAATAACTTAAGGGAGGACAGATTCTGTGTGTGTGTGTGTGTGTGTGTGTGTGTGTGTGTGTGTGTGTGTGAGGTGCTGGGGTTTGAACATTAAACCCAAGGGCATTCTACCTCCGAACTCCATCCCAGCCCTATTTTATTTTTTATTTTGAAACAGTGTCTTGCTAAATTGCTGACAACTCATCAAGTTGCTGAGGCTGGCTTCGAACTGCAATCCTCCTGTCTTAGCCTCCCAAGTACTGGGATGACAGGCATGCACCAACACAACCAGTCCATCATCTGGATGTGTGATGATGCAGAACATTATGGCAGGGAGGGTGGGTGGAACAAAGCTGCTTTCCTCACAGCAGCCAAGAAACAGAAAGAAAGGAAAGGGCTAGGGACAAGATGTGCATTCAAAGACATACCCCCTCCAACTAGGGGGTAAGTAGTGACCAACCTTCCTACTAAGTCCTACCCCCTAAAGTATCCACTGCCTCTCAATGACACCACCATCTGGAACAAGGCCTCCAACACACAAGCCTTTGGGGGTCTTCCAGATCCACACTGTAAGGATGACATATGAGTTGTCTCCTGAATATACATGGTCCCTGGTGGTGCTGGAAGCTGAAAGATTAATGCTGTAGAGATTTTTGAGTTGACAGAGGTAATCAAGCCAATTATTCTCTGTGCCAATGTATCTCCTCTTCTATTGCACCTGCTTTATAAGACCTGTGGAAACTTGGACTGTCTTCCTCACTAGGCCATAGCAACCTGACCAAGGAATTTACCATAGGGAGTGGGATTATTTTGTATAGGAGATATTGGAGTCTTGTTTGCAATCCATGGTGAAATTCCATTATATCCCAAGTAGTAATGGAGACCTGTCTTACTCATAAAGAACACTCATAAATATATTGAGACTCTCCACAGGGGAAACATCTAATGAAAATTTTAATTCCATGCTTGCACTTGAGGTCCAATCCCATTAACTTTCTTTTCATTCCTGGCTCCCAGTCCAACCTGTGTCAGTGGGACTGACAGAGTTGAAGAGAAAATTTATGAAGAAAGAATTGAGGGGATCAGGAGCTATGCAGAGAATAGAGAGGATGAGACTAATGTAACACTCAAGAAGAATAGCTAGGAATTTCCTAGAATTGAGGAAAGGTAGAAGCCCTTAGGTAGAAAGGGTACACTGATTATAAAGCAGGAGAAAGAAAAAATTTCAAAACCAGACCCACTATACTGAAAAGGCAGAACACTGAGGATAAAGAGAAAACCTTAAAGGCTGGTAGAGCAAGAAGGCAGATGAAGAAAAAACCATAGCAATCATACTGGGGGCATTCTATCAAACTAGAATGGAATTATGTATGATAAGGCTATATTTCAGGCATGACAGATTACATAGATCCACAATGAATTACTTCTAAAAAAGATGCATTTTAGCAAGAAGAGAAGTGCAAGAACAAATAGTGATCAAAACATGCAAGAAGTAATAGTGAGTAAAAAGTATATAAATCTCAGTAAGTATTGACTGTAGAAAAATAATTTCATATCCATTATAATAAAAAAGGCTGTATAACTTTGAAAACAATAGTGAGGAATAAAAAGGAATCGTGAAAGTTTTAGTTGTCCAAAAGAAGGAAGAAAAGAGATAAAAACAAAAGAAAAAGTCAATAAAAGCAAGTGAGTAGAAAGCACAAATAAGAAGTAAATCCAATTATATTAGCAATCTCAGTGAATGAAGATGAATTTTTTTTTGTTTGGTAAAAGAACATAATCACAGATGGAAGTTTTAAAACAATTCAGCTGCATACTTTTTATTTTTTATTTTTTATTTTTATTTTTATTTTTTTTTGCGGTACTGGGGATTGAACTCAGGGGCATTCTACCTCCGAGCTATACCCCCAGCCCTATATTTTATTCTTTATTTTGAAACCGAGTCTCACTAAGTTGCGGAGTGCCTCACTAGGTAGCTGAGGCTGGCCGCGAACCCGGATCCTCCGGTCTCAGCCTCCCGAATGCTGGGATTACAAGCGTGTGCCACCACGCCCGGCTCATACGTTTTATTTTTAAGTGATAAACTAAAAGATAAGGACAGAAAGGAATAGGATGGAAAAATTGAGAATTAATACATCATGTAGTAAATGATTAGTTAATCCATTCACTAATTATCTACCTTCAAGTCAATTAATAAAGCTGTAATAGCCTTCTTTTTTTTTTTTTTGTGGTACTAGGGATTGAATTCAGGGGCGTTCTACCTCCGAGCTATACCCCCAGCCCTATTTTTTATTCTTTATTTTGAAACCGAGTCTCACTAAGTTGCGGAGTGCCTCACTAGGTAGCTGAGACTGGCTGCAAACCCGGATCCTCTGGTCTCAGCCTCCCGAATGCTGGGATTACAAATGTGCGCCACCACGCCCGGCTTGTAATAGCCTTCTTTTGATTAGACTCTTTTTCTTTACAGTTTAGGTATGTCTCTGATAAAGAGCATGTATGATAGACTTTAACAGGAAAGTATAAACAGAAAATAAAGCACCTACTTCTAATTAACTCATATTTATGAACAAGAGAAGAAATCCTACTGGAAATCTGAAATGTAGAAAGATACTGTCAAATTTTATTGAGATCAACAAATATGAATCTTGTTTCCTAGAATTTTCATCAACCCTGGGTGTGACTTTTTCTTTTACCTTTTCCCTTCCCTTATTATTTTATTATTTATTTAATTTTCTTTCATGTTTTCCAGGCTCTCATTATTTGAACTTCTCTCATTTATTTGCTGGCTGTATATAACTTTGGAGTGATTGTCTATGATACTAACCAATTTTTCCACCAGACTGTTCCGTCTTTATTTTTCTTGAATATATCACTACAACTAGTAAAAATATACCAAAGAAGAGGATATTTGGTGTCTTGTTACACTGTTACAGTTTGGGGATCAAATGTCCCCAAAAGCACAGTGTTCAAGGCTTGTTTTCTAGCCTGTGGTTCTATCAGGATCTGGTGGAACCTTTAAAGGTGGGGCCTAGTGAAAGGAAGTTAGGTCATAATTGGGTGTGTGCCCTTAATGGGGGTATTGGGAGGGACCATACGTCTTTTCTTCTTTCTCTTTGCTTGTCTATGACCATGAGGTGAGTAGTATTGCTCCACCATGAGATTCCAGGATTCCACCATGATCTACTGCCTTGCCTCAGCCTCAAAAGCAATAGGGTTGAGGGGCCACAGATGGGAACCTCAGATATCATGATCCAAAATAAACATTTCCTCCTTGTAAGTTGTTTATCTTAGGTATTTTGTAATAGTGACAGAAAGCTGACTAAAACAGTCATCCTTTAAGTCAAGATAAACTACAGGGGCTATACTTCCTCTGTGTAAACATTACAGGACTCATGTCAACATCTTAAACAGGAATTCCTCATTTACTCCATCTTGCCCATTTCCTGGATACCCACACAATACAGGGGCTATTGAATGCCAGGCTTTTGGTAGAAAGGAAGAATAGCTTCTTTTCCTCTCCAGTTTCCCTGTGTCTCACTGGTTGCCACTTCTACTGGCAGGCATAAACCCAAAGTAGAGCACTCAGCATTAGGCTGCATTACTGTCACAAATTCTGGACTTGGGAGAAAATGGAGCCTGTAGGGACATACTTATCTCACAAATATTACTTCACTATGCCGAACTCATGCCTTTCAACACTAATGGGAACTTCTGGGATGTAATTTCTTCATGGAGCTCTGAACAGAAAGATAACCCAGAGTGAGGTTATCTTCTGGACTAAGCTATATACGAGGAGCAATGAAGCAAATGTGGTAAGATTTCCCTGGAATTAATAAATCAGGCCCTTCTGAATTCCCATCAATCCTTGGTTGGTGCGTCAGAGTGCTTCTCTGAGCCCAGAAATGGACTTCCAGGTTTACAATGCAAACTGCTGCCTTCTTAAAAGATAAATGTTATTTAGGCCAAGAAAGGTTATGGTTGCAGTACACCAGCACATCAGGAGAGAATGAATGGAACTTGCTGAGCACATATATACACCATAGTTGAGGAAACCTGGGTAAATGGCTTTATTCTTCCTAATCTTGAGTCACTGAATTGCAAACAATCAGTTAAGAAATTTGATTCTTTAATTCGCTATAACAAAATGATCAGATATATGTCTACATCAACAGAAATTTTGCAACTACTAGAAGAAAGCATAAGACCAGTAATCCAACACAGAGGTATAGGCAACAACTTCCTCAACAGGTTTCCTAAAGCTCAATAAATAATGTCAAGAATTAATAAATGGGATGACATCAAAATAAAAGCATCTGCACAGCAAAGGAAACAATTGAATGTGAAAAGAGAACCCACAGAATGGGAGAAAATTTTTTACCAGCTACTCTTCCAACAGAGAATTAGTATCCAAAATATATAAGGAACTCAAAATTTTAATGCTAAAAAAATTAATAAATGGAAAAATAAATAAAATAGATATTTCTTAAAAGATGAATCAAAAAATGACCAACAAATATGACAAACTGTTCAAAATCCTTAGCAATCAGAAAAATGTGAATCAAAACTATTCAGATTTCATCTTAATCCAGTGGAAGAAAAGGAACGCATATATTGGTGGTGTTGTAAAATAGTACAATTACAATGGAAATTCCTTAAAAGACTGGGAATGGAATCATTATTTGACCCAGCTGTACCACTCTTAGGTTCCGAAAGAACCAAAATCTGCATACTATAGTGCCACATACATATTATAATTATAGCCGCACAATTCACAAGAGCCCAATTATGGACCAACCTAGGCATGCATCAACAGATGAATGGATAAAGAAAATATGGCACATACACACAATGGAGTTTTATTCATCCATTAAGAAATACAAAATTATGTAATCTGCAGGAAAAAAGATGGAACTAGACAACATCATGTTAAGTAAAATAAAACACACTCAGAAAGTCAAGAGTCTGTGCTTGTTCTCATATGTGGAAGCTAAAGAGAAAAATAATAAAATGGGATCTCACAAAATAGAAGCGAGACCAGTAGAGGATGGGAGTTGGGCAAAGGGAAGGAAGGAGGGCAAGGAGAGGTACTAAGCAATGAAATTGACCAAACTGTGTTAGGTATATGCACAAATACATCACAATTGCACTTTTATATAGTGCATCGATTAAACATTTTTTTTCAGTACTGGGGATTGAACTCAGGAGCATTCTACCTCTGAGCAAGGTCCTCAGCCCTATTTATATTCTTTATTTTGAAACAGGGTCTCACTAAGTTTCCAAGGGCTTCACTAAGTAAGGACCTCTCTTGAGGTTGGCTGTGAACCTGTGATCCTCCTGTCTCAACCTCCCAAGTACTGGGATTACAAGTGTGGGCCACCGGGCCTGGTTGATTAAACAATTGTTGATGAGCATATCTTCATATGTGTAGAGAAGAATCTTGGGGTTCTGCAGACTGAAAGACTTTGTCTTGGCTACCACTCACCTAGTTGATCTTGAAAAACAAACAGTCCTGGTAACATGGGTGTTGGGCACCACTAGTCCAACATCCACACTCCTTGATAAGCAGTAAAAGATAGTTCCTGGTAGTTGTTTTTATTAGTAAATGACAAGATAGATTTCTAATCCTTTAAGCAGGCAAAATTATTCATTTTGATTAGCCACTCAATTGTGTTAAAACAATAGTAAACAACTGAGCTATTTCACCCATGAAATGATTATTCCAAGAGTCCTAATTATATTCCCCATAAATATGCTGGCCTGGGCTGGGAGCAGTGGTACGCACCTGTAATATCAGCTACTCAGGAGGCTGAGGCAGGAGGATTACAAGTTCAAGGCCAGCCTGGGTAACTTAGTGAAACCCTGTCTCGAAATAAAATAAAAATGGCTAGAGATACAGTTCAGTGGCAGAGTACTTGCTTAGCATGTGTGAAAAGCTCTGTTCAATCCCCAGTACTGGAAAAAAAAATGTTAGCTTAAATCAGACACATGCCATCCACCAAAAAGAATCATCATACTAGCTAATGCCAAATACTCAATATAATTAAAATAGTTTTGTGTTTATTTTCATAGTTAAAAGTACACAGTATTTCAGCTCAGTTTCTTTCAAGTAGTTTGTAAAAGTGACTTTGTTTTCTTATTTATTAAGTCTGTGCGCCAGGAAAGCCAGATTTTACTTATATCTTTATCAGTGACATTTCCAAGATTAAAATTTTAGTTTTACTATCTATATTTATTAATATTCAAATATTTAAATATATAGTATTACTATTTGCTATTATTGAACTGAATTTGCAGTTAAGGATATTATTAGTGAACTAAATAGCTAAACAAATTAATTACAAATTTAATTAGTTACATTCAGATACTTAGCTGAATTTTGTGTAAGAATTTGGTTTATAAGCATTTTGATGTTTTCTCCATGTAGAAGCAAAATGTCTGGTTTTTACCAAATATTTTTGTCTTTGTTTGGCTATAGCCATCAATTCCAATAACTGGATTGGAAAGTTATCCTAGAAGAGGATGAAGCAAATTTTGTGCAGATTTTCTGCTTTCATGGGATTATGATATAGGTCTGTTTGAAATTTTGGTCTTTGAATCAAAATTCTGTCTGACTGCTTCGATTGCTCATTCTCTAGTTAAGACTCCTATGTTCTGTGTGCATTTACCGGTAAAAGTCTCTGCTTTTTTTTTTTTTTTAAGTCTCACAGATGTTTTGTGTATTCTGACTTTCTTCGAAAAATAAAGAAATTCACCAACCCAGGAGCAATTACGTTATTACTTTTCTGTGGAAGATAAGTAAGGGATGTGAAAAATAAATAAAATAAAGTCCAACTGAAAAGAAAAACAAATACATATGCAAATAAAGATAATTCTAAAGCTGAGCATGGTGCAACATGCCTGTACTCTCAGTACTTGGGAGGCTAAGACAGGAGGATCACAGGTTTGAGGGCAGCCTTGGCAAGGTAGAGAGACTCTCAGCAACCTAGTGAGACCTGGTAGAGCTCAAAGGTAGAATGTCCCTGGGTTCAATCCCCACTACACACACACACAAAAAGACTTAATGTGAAGATTTCATTTGGGGAAGGAATCAACAGAAGACAGCATGAGCAGAGTGTGGTGGTGCACAGCCTGTAATCCCAGTACTTGGAAGGCAGAAAAAGAAAGATTAGAGGTTCGAGGCCAGCCTCAGCAATTTAGCAAGACCGTTTTTCAAAAGTAAAAGGAAATTAAAAGAGCTGAAGGTAGAGCTCAGTGCTAGAATGCCCACAGATTCATCCTCAGTAACACACACACACACACACACACACACACACACACACACCCCTACCTTTTGTTGTTGTTTGTTTATTGTGTAGGACAGCATGCATGGCAAAGTATTCTCAAGGTAAACAATTCAACAGAAGTCTTGTTTTAAATGGTTGTGTTCCTTCAAACTGGGTAGCAAAATTTCTGTAAAGCAATTAATAAAGATCTTCCTACAGTAACAAACACCCATGTTCCCATCTCTACTCTTTTTGCATGCACCTTATTTTGCAAGTAGCTCAAAGTTCCCCTTACCTAGAGGTGTTAGCTGTCAGCAAGCCATAATCCAATTTACCAGCCATGAATTAATAGAGACCAGGTACTATGTGAGGCCCTTGCACACATTTAATCTAATTTAATTCTCGGTTACTCTCTGTAATAATTTTACCATCATGCCCTCAAACTGGCAGAGAGGAAAAATCTCTGGGGTGAGCAATAGGACAATTGCAGGTCTCAAAAGCCTCCTGTGCCTGAGAAGTTCTATGGGTAGAAGCAAGAAAAGGTCTAGGGACTTGCACCTATGTGAGATGGCCAGTGTTTGTGTCCGGCTGTGTGCTCAGTGCACTAACTTCATTTCGCTGAATCCTCTCAGTCACAGGCACACTGAGCATAGACATTTCTGCTCAGGAGCTGATAAAGGTAGGTTTCTTGGCCTTTTCTTCCGCTGGCCTTGGCCGAGGCCCTGGGAGGCATCCTGGGAGCATCCCTATGGCCACAGGTACTCTGTTGTTTGCGGCATTTGGGAGTTGTTTTTTAAATCATAATTCATTTTCTCTTTGTAAAGATTCACTTTCATACCTACTTTTATATTCATATTCCATATTCTTTTTCTTATGAAAAACTTCCAACATTTTGAAAGTTTCAGGCCATGGAAGATCCCAGAAGTATTATCTCTATGTTTACAGAAAGAAAACTAGACTTTGACAGGTTAAGTAACCAGTCCCAGCCACAAGTTAATAAAAGGCAGAACTGGGATTGGAACTTCAGTTGTGCTGACCTCAGAATCACACTTGAATCTGCTGACTGATATGTCAATGCACTTACATTAAAAGATGAAAGAGAGATTAGAGCAAACCAAAAATGTCCCTGCTCACTGTTCCTGCCAGAATCCCTACACCCCATCCTTCTCCTAGGAGCTTGCTTTGACAATCCATCGTTTGTATATCTTGTCTGATTTGGGGGATTGTTTTAGGCAGGAGGGTAACTCCGGTGCCTGTTAATCCATGTTGGACAGAAGTATTTATTCCACCTGTGAACAGCATTTTTGATACTGGTTTTTATTTCCTGGGAAATCCAGGGTTCAAAGAATGAACTACAGTGCTCTTGGCAGCTCTCATCAGAGCTAAAGCTGGGGCTCCTCACCCCACTCCTCACCACCCACTCTGGGTTTCCTCGCCCTTAGCAAGTCTGAGTAGTTTGCTCCTGGGTGACCCTGACTCATTCCTGAAGAATCTGAACCCTTGGTCCCCAAGCACTTCACAGGCGGTGGCAGCTGTGCTTGTCCATGGTCTATTAAAATTAAGAGCCCAGTGTGGTGGTACATGCCTCTAATTCCAGTATTTGGGAGGCTGAGGGAAGAGGATCGCAGGTTCAAGTACAGCCTGAGCAATTTACTGAGACTCTGTTTCAAAAACATTTTTAAAAGGGCTGGGGGTGTAGCTTGGAAGTGAAATCACGTAGGTTCAATTAATTTAATTTAAAATAAAGTTAAAATTTAAAAAAAAATAGATACAGAAATGTCAGGTGATACAATGTGTTTTGCTGAGTGTGAAATATCTTCTCTGTGCCCAGTGTCTGAAGGCAGTTCTCAGTGAGAGACTCATCTGTGAGCTCTGCGTGACAGACTCTCCCCAGAGGGAGGACATGCATGAACCACAGTATGTACTGGGAAAAGAAATCAGAATTCCCAGAATTTTCATTACTCTCCCAAATCTCAAGGTACTCCCATATTTCCATAGCACCTTATTCATATATGTTTTTTAAAAATGTGTAAGAATTTTACTTCTGACCAAGATGAAGTTAATAGGCACAAGAATTATCTTCTTGCCTAAATCAGCCTCCCAAAATAAATAAAGCAATTATTATCAAAACACTGGATGCCAGGAAACAATCCCTCTCAAACACTGAGCAAGGGACTGAAGAGCACGTCCGTGTGAGGAAAGGCCCTGAGGTGGGGGGGGGGGGCACCTGGGATGAGTTGAGGGAACAGCACCTAGCATGAAGAGAAGGTGCGGGATGGTGGCTGCTTCTACTAGATGAGAGGAACTCAGCCGGAGGGTCGTGGGAAGCAGGATGGAGCAGAAGAGGAGCTGAAAGGCAGTGCAGAGCAGACAAAGCCTCAGCCAGGCTGACAGGGAGCGCTGGGCCGAGCGTGCCCTCAGAGGGTCCAGGGGAAGGAGGACCTGGCTGGGCCCTCATAACTGCACACTGCCCAGCACCAGATCCAGGCTCCCCCAGGACGGGCACGGCTGGCTAACGGCTGTCTGGGCAGCTGAAGGAGATGTTCACCAAGCTGGGAGCTGCAGCTCCCTGGGCAGTTCACACAACAGGCTGGCAAAACATTCCGCCTGGGCAGTTCACACAACAGGCTGGCAAAACCTTCCTTGAAGGGTCACTGGAGGAACATCTCAGTCTACTGCACAGAGCATGGGCTCCAGACCAGACTGTTCAGGTGAGGCCGCTACGTGCCCTATGCCTTGGTTTCCCTGTATCTTTGAGGTAGTTGGAAACAAAAGTACCTACCTTGTGGGGTTATGTGAAGATTTTATGAGTTGGTTCAAGTTTTTTTTTTTTTTTGTTATTTGTTTTTTGGGTTTTTTTTTTTTTTTTTTTTTTTTTTTTTTTTTTTTTTTTTTTTTTTTTTTTTTTTTTTTTTTTTTTTTTTTTTTTTTTTTTTTTT
>PVLC010005846.1:0-10117 GCA_004027655.1 Graphiurus murinus | reverse complement strand
CTAGGGATTGAACCCAGAAGCATTCTACCTCCAAGCTACACCTCCAGCCCTATTTTATTTTTATTTTGAAACGGGGTCTCACTAGGTTGATGAGAATCTCACTAGTTGCTGAAGCTGTTCTTGAACCTGCTATCCTCCTGTCTCAGCCTCCCAAGGACTGGGATTACAGGTGTGTGCCACCATGCCTGGCTTCAGTCCCAACATTTCTGAGACTTTTCTGTCCCAGGAGAACTTCCAGAGTGTGAAAGAACTAAGTTGATCTGCCTTTGTGCCATAATTCTGTGTCTATACTACTTTATGATTTTTAATTCAACAGAAGACATTACTTATTTGTATGTGTAACTTCATTTGTAATAACTAGGATAAGTAAGAGATCAAAGGCATTCACTTGTGTTTCTAATTCCCATCTTAACCTCCAAACTACCATGTTGAGAAAGAATAGGAGAAAATATTGGACATGGTGGATATAACCTGGAGAGTTTTAAAAAACACACACACGTGAAATATTAAGTGTTTTAGCAAGGTTGTAGAATAATGTGGTTAAGTACTTGACTAAGGTAACATGCAGTTCAGCTATAGTGTTAGGAAACAAAATTTGTTCTATGTCACTCATTAATGTCAGTGTAGAGTTTTCATTAATAAATTCATCAGGGGTTTGGAGGCATCTCATGTGAATAACGAAAGCCAGGATTTCCTTTCTTTGCTGGTTCACTGATCAATCTTAACTTTTAAGCAGCAATCCAATTTCCTGGAAAAACAAGGTTAAAAAAAATGGTCTGGTTGAGTGAAATATTGTAGCAGACATCTGTGAGTTTTGCCTGTTCTCTTCTGATGACAGCCCCATAATTTCCTCCTTGAAAATGTCCATCCCCTATTCGTGGCCCATGTGCTTTACAGAGAGCCATGCCCATGGGTTGGCATGTGGCTTAGACAAGGTTCAAATAAATGACCGTGTGTGGTAGCCCTGGCCCCGGGAAGTGGTTTGGAGGTGGATATGTGGGTCAGTTGGAACCCACCAGACTTAACAGCAGCGCTTTTGTTGGCCCTGTTGAAAATAATCTCTCTTTCTCTGAGGTTGGTGAGTGGATCGGCTATAATGTGGCCATTGCTGGAAGCCATCTGGTGCCATCATAAGGCAGCTGAGAGCCACAGAGTATGAAGTGCACAGGAGAGGGACATGAAGCATGTGTGTATGTGTATGTGTGTGGGGGATGTGCACACATATGCACGCACAACTTAGAGACCTGATGACATTGTTTAGCTCTTGGATACAGTTGTATTTAAGCTTACCCTAGTATTTTTTAATTACATGAATCAATATATTTTCTTTTCACCTTAAGCCAGTTTGAGTTGAATTTTGCATCACGTACAAGCGCCTAATGCTTGTATGTGATGGAAAATATATAAAAGCATTAGGTTCCATTATATTCTTAAGTATTTGAGTCCTAGATAGTAGCAAATACATTTTCCAGGTACCTAAAGTTATTTTCCATACAGCCTTAAAGACTGATTGGAAAGTGATATATTCAGTGGGTCTATGAGGATGACTTATAGTTCAACATAATTAAGAAATTACTGAGTATTTTAGGGTCATGGTCACTTGTTTATTTTTGTTTTTATAATTATGATATACCCCATTAGACTGATAAGCTCAATATGATAACAAATTTTAAAATGCCATTAATAGTTAACTCAAAATTGGAGAAATAAAACATGTAGAGAAAGAAGAGATTAGTTTAGAAAATGAGGTTAATGTAATTCTGGAGCTGTTATTAAACATTAGGTGTAAACTTTGTAGCAACCAAGGCCAAAAGAAAATTAGAAGAAATTTTAGAATTTCTATTTTCTGATAAAAGAAAGCTTGTCAGTTACTCAAAAGAGACAATCTAGATCAAATATTTATTTTAAGAAAGCTTTCCTCACACCCAGGATTCAGTGAGTTTTTATATTTATTTAGGAATCTAAAGTTTTGTTAGAGTGCTCTCACTGTTTTCTTTGCCTATTTTTCCCGTTCATCATGCGACTTGGTAGCTACTTGAATAAAATGCTACGATAACATTTTCATGGCTTACCTAATGTCTAATGATTAGAGAAGAAGAGATAGAAACCAGCTGGTTTAACCTTTAGCCAGGCCAAGACTGAAGCCAATGTATCTTATCAGACAATTGAAACCACTTGCTCCAGCTCGACCCCTGCTTGCAAGGTCAAGGAGGTAATGTGCAAATTCGGGATGCTTCTGAAAGTCTTTTTAAAAGACTTCTGGGTGGTAAAGGCTTGGCCGAAATGACTTCTTCTGTTCCCTGGAAACTCAAACCCGATATTTTTGCACAGAGCCTGGGCAAAAGTGCTTGAATTTGACCTTGTTACATCAAAGCTTCTATTGCACTTTTAAAGATAAAGGAAAACATCACAGCCTCCAAACAAATGGACCGCTGGCTCCAAGCAATCATTTGAGGGTACTTAAACAGTCAAAAGCCATTAATGTTACCACAAAGTTGGATCCCTCTTCTTGGGAATCTAGGGACTACGATTCATTTTCCTTTGTTGGCATCTGTGTTTGTCTCCATTTCCTTTCCTTTATTCAGTCACAAGTCTCTTGTCTTTAAATTAAGTGCATCATCAAACAGTTTATGGGACTCAATTAGTCCCTTTCTCATTCTTCCAGAAATTTGTATCCTCTGCAAAATCCCAACTTCATCAGTTTTCCAGAAAGCTTTTGAAGGCCTTGCCTGCCTCATCTCTCAATGATAATTTATATATGTCCACAAGGCCTGAATCATTAGGGCTATTTGTTAATCATTTTATCAGAAAAGTCTCTGGAGACTGCATCTCAATCCCAGTGAAATCTTAGAAAGCAAGGAGGCAGGAAGCAAAGACAATGTAAAGTAAAATTACATAGAAGTATGTCTTCTCAAAACAAATTTATGTTTTTGCTCAGGAATTCCAGTGTGTCCTGTTGTGTGTGACATTGCTCTCTACAGTGTACTTGTAATCCTAGCAGTAAGTTTTATCCTAGAGTAATACATTGCAATGCAGCCATCATCTCCCCATAGGACACAACTTCCGTCACAGGGAAGGTTTGTGCACAGATGTGCCATCTACTTCACTGTTTGTCAGTGATTTCTAGAAATGGGAGGCAATGGGAGAGAGGGACAAGATAGTCTGTCAGTGACAGTGACTTTCCTATGAGAAATGTGAACAGCAGAAACTTCTTTTTCTATCTTTTTACACTTGGGTGTACATTATTTGCTTATGAAGATTTTGCTTATTCCTATTAGTGGTACTTATCCAAAGTTTCAGTATTTATAATGTTTATGATTTCCTTGTGCTTATGATATTAGTGGAAACTATAAGATGTATATTATACAATCAAGTTTTTCTTTTTTTTATTTTTAAAAGATTTTTATTTATTTATTTTTTTAGCATGGATTTTTATACATTTCTTGGGTACAACAGGGTTAATTACACATTTTTGTTGGGTACAAGCTAGTACAGGTAAAGACATCCATGCACATATTTCTCATTAACCCTTCCCCAATTCCCTCCCACCCTCCCCCTATCTTCTGGTCAGTTTAGTGATTGACTTTGATGTGATCTTGTAAGTACATCATGCTCATTAGGGTGTCCCCCCTCCTCCCATTACCTTCCATTAAGTCAAATTTTTTGTTCGTCTAAGAATTCTTCTTCACCTGGAGTCCCTCTTATGTCCCATTTTCTCCCTAGCTTCCACATATTAGGGAGAGCATTTGATTTTTAACTTTTAGTGATTGACTAATCTCACTTAACATAATGTTTTCCAGTTCCCTCCATTTCCTTGCAAATAACATGATTTTTTTCTTCTTTATGGCTGAGTAAAATTCCATTGTGTACATATCCCATAGTTTTGTAATCCATTCATCTGTTGTTGGAACAATCAAGTTTTTCTAGTATTCTTTATGTCAAAGACTATGGATTTGGGGTGGCCATAATAGTCTTTGTGACAGGCATGTGCCAACTAAATACAAAATCTTAGAATTTCTGCATATAAAGAATTTAACAGCTACTGTTTGGGATTGGAAGGGATGACTAGAGAAATTATCTAAGAAGCACATTACTTTTCTTTAGATTATATGTTTACTTAATTTGGATTAGAATGGGGAGAGAGGAAGATTGGTGGGATTCAAAAGCCTCCTGTTCCTGTTGAATGACTCCTTGATTTCATATGATTTGGATGAAAATATAGTTACCCCAAAGGAACCAACTCATGAGTATTTATAGAAATAAACACTACAATGACAAGAGTTTTCATTTGTTACCTGACTCCTCTTATTGATAATCTGAGACTGGGGATAAGGATTTTTCCCCCTCTCAAATGAGCACACTGATTTGTTACTTTTCCATACCTTCAGTGTAACCTGACTTCATGATAGGATTTTGAAGTTATTGTGTACTGTCTGGTGGCATTCCATAGACTTCTTCATTTAATAGGAAACAAAACTTCACCTCTCAATGATCTTGCAATTGCAATCAGCAGCCATATGCCACAAGAGTCTTTGTCAACTAAAGGGGGGGGGGAATCTCAGCTCATTCTTCAGCTATAACAACCATAGGTGAAGGTCCTATGCTGCATAAATTGTTGCTTATAACTTACGTCTAATGGCTACAAGCTAAGTTAGCTTAAACATTGATAACTTTGAACTAAAATTGGCATCTTAATTAGGTTGCTGTACACCTAACTATCTGCTGCTATGTCATGTATTCCTGCATAGCTCACAGGATCAACTGGGTATCCCAGAGAGGATGTTTGGATATCAGAGTGTCATCAGTACTTTGGGGAACTGATCACACTTTTCCATTGCTTTTATTATTGCTTTTCCACTTAGATAATCTTTTAATTTGTCTTCTTCATTATTAATTTCATTTGTTGGATCATTACAATGTCAATATAATACAGATTTGATATATTGGCAATTTTTGAACTTTTACATGGATTTGAAACCTAGATGTTAGGGATACAGAGATGACCATGATATCAATCCAAGGTGCTCATATCAGAGTGGGGATGAAGACAAAAAGTTAAATAGTTATCATCAATAGGAGAAGTTCTATGAAAGGTGTCTTGTAAAGCAAGAAAAGAAAGTGCCTTGAATGACATTTTTTATTTCTCCTACTAAATTCTTGAAACCTGCCTCTATGTTGGATTTATACTTTTTTTTTCTGGCAACTAGTGGGAACCCAATATATGTTTTCTAAACTGAATAACATGTTCTGTCCATCTTTTTAACAATCTAAAGATATTCTTCATATTACCACTTTATGGCCCTGAAATCTTATAGATCCATATCATTTAGAAAGTCCTGGTTCAGTTCTTTCTAGGTCTCTTCATGACAGTTGCATAAATGCAGCTGCTTTTCACATAGAATAACCTTCAAAGTCATCCACAGGGAGAACTGCCTCTGGTCATCCAGGATTTGCTAGCTCAGCTCTGAGCAGAGGAATTGCCCTCTTCTGTCATCTTCTTTATCATGCTTTCCTGCCTGGAAATATTCTCAGTCCAGTTCAAGCCATTACATGATCCTCTCCATGAAAATTTATTACAAATATAAGAAACTCATTTGCAACTGGAAAAGTATCAAAGTTAACAAACTTCTGGTACAAACAAAACAAGACAAAAATTCTTCTATAAGAACCATATTGGATATCAATTATTCGATGATAATTAAATAAGCACTTAAATTCAGTATCTATATTTGTTTTCACCAACCATCAAGGGATTTAGAGACTTCTATGTAGAGTTTGCTACATATCTATTCAGTGTTCATTGCCCAATCCTTCCTTCCTAAAAGAAGTGGCTTTTGTTTGGGGGCCTAGTCCTCTCCCAGGTAGAGCTGCTTTTTAGGAAGAAGGCATGATACTTGTCCCAGGTGGCTAAGAGTCATTGCATCCCCGTGGCACACAAAGAGGTGCAAAGGAGCCCTTGAGGAGGGCTCCTAGGGAAAATTTTTGTAGTGGTAAAGACCAAGTAGGAATTGTTCCTGTCCTCTCTCTGGATGACCATTTGCTGAATGTGACTCTTGGGAGGCCACAGTGCACTCCCTCTCAGCTCAAGGTCAGCAGAACTCCAGGAGAAAAAGATGGCTTCTCATGACTGGGACCCTGACCTTCAAGCTTGTGGTCCTGGGGACCTATTACAGGAGATGAATATTTTCTTTGTGTTGAACTTTCTGAAACCTGCTGCTGAGAGTATCCTGATGGTTCTCCATATTTAAGTGTAATTTCCAATCCCTACTTCTTGTTGGTTTTAGTTTCCTCATGCTGGGTGGTAGATTCATACTTAGTCTTACTCTTATTTCCCCTTGATTTCCTAGGTCCTTTCGTAAGTGTTTCTTCTTTATTTCACGGCCTTTCATTGAGTAGTTACTAAGTACCAAGTTCCTACTAGGCAGTGTAGATGCCTGGACAGTTGTAGCTCTCTGAGGGGCATGGACCTGCCATGCCGGCTTCCTTGCTTCCTGTGTGTTTTGTGGTTCTGGGATGTCCTTCTCTTGCGGTTATTCCCAGAACTAAAGGTGCAGTTACAGTGAAGTCCCTGATTTTCCACTTTCTACTGCTTGGCTTCCCCTTCCCTTTCTGTTGCTGATACTTCCCTCCATTCATTCTTGGGCTCTCTTTATTCCTCTTGCCTCTGCCTAGCACTGGCAGTTGTGTCTTTTTTCCTTGAATTTTCCTCCTCTGAGCACAATGGAAGAATTTACTTAACCATCCCTTCAGGGTACTGTGATTCTGAGAGGAAAGGCTGGTTGCCAGACAACACCAGAGGAACCAGATACACAGAGGCTATTCAGACACCAACACTGGGTGTGTACTCAGTGCTGTGAGAAAGTCCTCCAAGAAACTGTCATGAGAGGGCAGTGTCAGGGAGAGATTCCTCGATCCTGGCAGCCTCTATTCAAATTCTAGCTCCACCCCTTACCAGCCATGTGATCTTGTTTTAACCTCTCCATGCCTCAGTTTTCCCCCAAAATGTGGATATTTATAATGAGCACTACTCGAGGGTTGTGATATGAGCTGGTCCTTAGGCGTGTGGCCACCAGGTCTTCAAGAGGGCTTCTGGAAACGTAGTTTCTTGGCTGAAGTAAGGTGGAACATACATTGGGAAGTGATTATCAGTCCTTTTGTTCTTTTTAATCATGTAAAAAAAAATTCCTTGTTCAAAAATGAAATAGAAATCTCGTTGAAAATGTGAAAGGTAAAAATGTATCCCACAAAATTATACATAGGTCAGGCCACTCTTCTTTGAGTATTTACCTCTTATCTTTAACCCCATTCTCTAGCTGGTCCATTCGAGGGGTGGCCCTTTCCTGGGGTCCCTGCCTGCTCTTGAGTCTCTCTGAAAGCCAGTGCCCCCTGGTGGTCACCCCAGTAGAGTAGACTCAGAGAGGACCTATCTGATGCTCAGAGGGTTTTCCATGATGTCACACTACCAGGTGATCACCCAAAGGTCATTGCAGGATTAAACTTCAGCCCTGCAGGTGAATTTTGTGCCATTCTCCTAGCATATTATTTTTAAATAATTGTCTTGGTTTTATTAATGGAAGCAAACATTTTTCCATATAATTATATATAACTCCCTCATTACCTTCCTTGAAGTAGCTGTATGTATTCTTATGATAGGAACATAAGAGCTTGAATTTCAAGTTCTACTTAACAAAATTAAGGCTGAGGAGTATGTAAAAAAACATAGCTAGTTTGACCTTGGTGCTCCAAATACTAGAGAAGAATAATTTATTATCTTAACATGTATTTATTAACATACCCAATGTACATTAGCTGTAGAAGTTTATTTGATGTACTTTATTATAATAGTTAACTTATAAAACAAACATATTTAATGCTTTATAAATAATTTTATAGCTAAAACCAAGCACCTTTGCCATCCTTTGAGACCTACAATCATTAAAGCAGAATGAGTTACTTTTTAAATTTTCATAGTTAGCACATTTTTCTTTATATACGGACAGTGCCAATGGTGAATAATAAACACTAAAAGTCACTCTATCCAGTAATAATGGTGCTGATCAGAGAGGGATATGCTTCCTTGTGCGCAATCAGCCACCCACAGATATTTGGGCTTGGTGTTCACTTTCAGATTTCTCAGCTATGCACAAACAGGGCTGTGTTAGCAGAGTTTGTGGTGTGAGAAACACTAAAAAGACAGTATCACTTAATATTGTGGCCTGTTGAGTCCCATTCTCAATCTACAATCAGTGTGTGGACTCCTTAGACTTGGATAAAGAGTTCTTAGGTAAAAGGGAACCTCTAATGTTTGCTTCTCGGTTTTCCAGCTGGGGGGTGGGGCTTCCGCTGTCTTTGGGGGTGGGGGACAATAGTTCAGTGACACTTTATTGTGATATTCTCATAAATCCTCAAACGCATGAAGCAGACCTCCCCCTTCGCGCCCCACATGTTTGCTCCCCTAGCCGGGGCCCACTCTCTCCTGCCTTTCCTGTTTGTCTATTCTGCCTGCAGCCTTGGCCTGTGGGAGGGTGTGGGGTACAGTGTGCAGGGATCCCCAGCAGAAGTCCTACAATGTGATTGACTCCCCCAGGTCCTTTTCCATAATCAAACTGTTACCCAAGAGTCCTACACGACGCTTATACTTTGTGGCTGGTATCTACCAGGGAAACCTAGGGGCCTCCCAAATCTATCTCCTTCTACACCCTTCCATTTACACATTTTAGCAATGGCTATCACCATCCATCTTGCATCCTAGAAACCTGGGTAGTCATTTGTGAACTTTCTCTTTGCCTCACACTTACCATGTCCCATCGGAAGCCGCCGGTCCTGCTTGCTCTCCCTCCAAAACACAGCCTGCAGGAGCACACTCACCCGGCCCCCTGCCGCAAGCATCTCCCACCAGGTGACCACATAGCTTCCTAAGTGGCACCACCTCCAGCTGGAGCTCCCTCCATGCTCACCTTCCCATGGCTACTGGGGTGACATGCAGACTGGATCACATAATTCCCACCCAGCGGCCTTCTATTGGATGGAGAGTAAAACCCAAGACCCTTTCCACGTCCTACAAGTTTTATAAGGCACTGGGGCTTTCTGTTCATTCCAACAGCATCTCCTTCTAGACCCTGCCTGGGGACTCTGTGCCTGAAATGTTCCTTCTTCCCCTCTTTGCAGTGTTGGAGGTTTTTGCTATAGTTTACAATTCTAGTTTATGGTTCGGATTAGTGCCCCCAGAGGCCCCTGTGTTGAATACTTGGTTGCCTGTCTGTGGCCCTATTGGAGATGTTGGAACCTGTAAGAAGTGGGGCCTAGTGGGAGTAAGTTAGGTCATAGGGGCACACCCTTGAAGGGGTTGTGTGACTCTAGCCCCTTCTCTCTCTTTCACTCCCAGATGCCATGAGGTGAGCAGCTTGCCCTGCCATGCACTCCCTACCATGATGTGCTGCCTTGTTACAGGCCAAGTGATCATGAACTTTCCAGTCCTTCAGGACCTGGACCTCAAATAAACCTTTTCTCTTTAAAGTTGATTACCTTAGGTATTTTGTTACAGTAACACAAAGCTAACTAATGCACCTTTTCACCTTTGAGAATTCAGCTTACATGTCACTTCCCAGAGTGGCCTTGTTGGACCATTTTCTCTTTGCTTCCTTCAGTGGGTTCCCCCATTTTATGTTCTCAACAAACCCTGTTTATTTTCTTCTTAGGTCTATTGACAACCTATTGTTTTTATTATCATTATTATTTTATTGTTCGACCCCAGAGCACAGCAAAATCCTTTTCTTTTGTTCAGCACTCTGACTCTGAAATATAATATTTCCCCTGGCACACAGCAGAAACTCGATAAATATTTGCTGTTTAAGTAACTGAATAAATGAGTAAGGCCGCTGTTGACATGTTTGTGCAGCAGAACTTTCTGAGGCACTTGATTCAGTATTATCCCTTTGGCAACATGGTCAGAAACTTTTACTTACTGCTGAAGCATTTTACAAAACACCAGGGACGGCCCAAGGGAAGTAGTAACAAAAGCCAGAAAATAGGAAAGTCGCTGACAAGAGCACTGCTGTCTTCGGGTCGATGTTTTATTTTTTTTTTTTTTTTTTTTTTTTTTTTTTTTTTTTTTTTT
>PVLC010005845.1:45121-73540 GCA_004027655.1 Graphiurus murinus | reverse complement strand
CAGACCCATTTTATTTTTTATTTGGAAACAGGGTCTCACTAAGTTGCTGAGAGTTTCCCTAAATTGCTGAGGCTGGCTTCAAACCTGCCATCCTCCTGTCTCAGCCTCCCAAGTACTGGAATTACAAGCATGCACCACCATGCCTGGCTTCTGTGGCCTGATCCTCAAGACAGGACCTAAAGAGCCCCCAGGCAGGTCCTGTCCCCACAGTTGTCGGGGGCCTAGCCCGGCCGGAAAGACCCCGCCTCCAGATGGCGCCTGGCAGAGTGCCAGAAGTGGCTGCAGGTGGTATCATTCTAGGGCTGCGCCACGCCAGAGCACATGCACCAGCACGCCCGGCTCGTGGCCGGCCCAGGTGAGAGCTGTATGAGACGCTCCATGGCTTAGGCCCTGTGTGGCTTTAAGAGCCTCCACCTCTCGCATGTCAGGAGAGGCTGGCTGGGTTGTTGCTGGAGTGGGTTGCTGGAAAAGTTCTGGGAGTAAAGGTTGTTGGTTGCTAGTGGAAGGTGGATTGCTGGAGAGAGGGGTTATTGGGAGTCTGTTGGAAAGGCACTATTTGGAGAGACGGCGTCTGTGCTGTGTTTGTTACTGCTTGTGTAGTGCCCTCGATCCCAGAGAGAGAGGTATAATAAAGAGAGGTTTAAATCAGCAACATTCAGGCAGCATCTTTATTGGGGCCTCACGGTTGAGGGTTCAGCCTGGGGTTCCCGATAACAGTGAACAGAGAGCATTTTTTATCTGAATCCCCTCACGGCCCAGAGCCCAGCAAGACAAACACTGTCGCCTCCTCCTGCCCTGTGCCGGTCCTACACTCTCCCCAGCCTCTCATGGGTCCTCCGTCCCGTTCCCATGGCTGCCAGCTCTGACCTGGCCACGTGTGTCTCCAGGTCTGGCTCTGGGGCTCCCAGATGTGACCCATGATCCGTGGGGTTGGCCTTTGCCCTTGGCCATCTGGCAGGGGTCTTTGCCACCAGGAAGAGAGACCAGCCGTGGAAGGCAGGCAGGCTAACAGGAGCGGGTTCAAAGGGCACAAAAGACTCCAGACCAAAGCAGAAGTGGGGGGGCAGGCCTGGGGGGGCAGGACGTGGGGCGGCAGGGACCCGTGGATGGGGTGTTGGAACTCTGAGTCAGGATGAGGGAACTCTGGGCCCTGGAGATCATGGGCCTAACTCCCGCCCCGTGGGTGCAGCCAGCCCGGACCGCAAGAACTGAGCACGGCAGAGGTCTCCGTGCTGGCGGCACCAGAATGGGGAAGCGGAGGCAGAAATGACATTAGTCAACAGAGCGTGCTTATTTATCAAGCCCCAAGCCCTGAATCTCCAGCCCTCAGCTTTTGAGGGGGGAAAGGCCCCCTTCCTTTCCTTTTGGGGGACACATCAGGCCTCGTGGCCCCCTTTCTTAAGTGCACAGGCCTAGTGAAGACTCAACAACACAGAGGTTGATGGAAGCACAGGGAAAGCCGGCAGCTACCATCATAGCCAGGTTCAGAATCGGGTCCCAGCTCTGCCGCTGCTTGCGGCCTTGACTCTGGGCGAGCTGCTGGGCCTCTCTGAACCTCAGAGTCCTCCTCTTTGAAATGGGGAGGAGGCTGCAGCTGTCTTGCAAGGCGATTGTGGAGACTGAAGAGCATGCCAGTCAGGTACAGACTAAGATGCTATAACAAAAGTTCCAGAAGGCAGTAAGCAGCCTGTAGGTGGCTTTTTTTGTTTTTGTTTTTGTTTTATTTTGTTTTGTTTTCTCTATTTCATATGAGTCCCTGCTAGTCAGCTCATGGAGGCACATGCCTGTAATCCCAGTACAGGAGGATCCCAGGTTCCAGGCCAGCCTCAGCAACTTAGCAAGACCCTCTGCAACTTGGTGAGACCTTGTTTCGAAGTACAAATAATAACAAGGGCTGGGATATAGCTTGGAGGTAGAACACCCCTGGGTTCAATCCTCAGTACCAAAAGATTAAAAAAAACATTTAACCTCGCCGATAGGACGGTTCAGGGCCACCGTGCCTATGAGGTTGTCCAGGGAATCAGCTTCCTTCCCCTGCATCCCGCCCTGCCCAAGTCCGAAGCTGGCTCTCTGCCCTCTCTGCAGCCCACAGCAGAAGCAAAGGAAACAGAGATGGCGTTGTGGTTTAGATTTAGAATGTTCTGCACACCTCGAGTCGTAGACCAGGAGCCATGTTGTTGGCGGGGCTCAGTTGCTAGGAACAGTCCCTGGGGATGTGGCCCTTGCTCTCTCTCTGCTTCCCACCGTGCCATGAGGTCTGTGGACTTCACCTAACATGAACGGAAACCTCTGAGGCCTCCAGAACTGTGAGCAAGGATAATCTTTCTCCCTCTAACTTGTGGTCATCAGGTATTCGGGGGTCAGAGCAATGGAAATGCTGCCTAGAACAGACGCATTCTTTTCTTTTTTTTTTTTTTTTTTTTGTGTGTGGTACTGGGGATTGACCTCAGGGGCATTCTACCTCTGAGCTATACCCCCAGCCCTATTTTTTATTCTTTATTTTTGAAACAGGGTCTCACTAAGTTGCGAGTGCCTCACTAGGTAGCTGAGGTTGGCTGCAAACCCAGATCCTCCGGTCTCAGCCTCCCGAATGCTGGGATTATAAGCGTGCGCCACCACGCCTGGCTCCAGACGCATTCTTTAAACAGGTGTGATCTGCAAGCTCACTCTCCATGGGTTGGAAATGCACCACGTGGCTGAGCTTGGCTGCAGAGAGAGAGAGAGAGAGCTGGGAAAATGGAATCTCTAGGCTCCCGTGCACCTGGCTAGATTGGCGGAGCTGGGATCAGGGGCAGAGGCGAAGGGAATGTTCTATAACCGTATAATGCGGGAGAGATACAGGAGTCTGGGGAAGAATTAGCAACCTGCCATTAGCAAGATATTGCAAAAATGCACAGCAGGGACTCCACGAACGGGAGCTGGTATCCTCTTTAGAAGACTTTCAGGTAAAGCACCTCTCCTCTCATAGCTCCTAGAAGCCAGACATGGTCCCAATGGTCTTCCTTGTATGGCGACCCAAGAGGAGCCCTGTAGGGCCTCTATCAGAAAACCCACAGCCTCTCTGTAGCCGGACACACGGCCCCCAGGTGCTCAGGACCCTCTGCTCAGCATCCTTTGGTTCCCTTACCCAGCGGGGCAGCAGGGTGTGGTTGGCACGGTGTGCAAGGAGGTCTTGGCACTAGCGGGCACGTCAGCCCATGCCCTGCCGTGTTCACTTTTGTGGACGTTTAATTACATTCCTTTTTCATCAGCCGTCAGGCCAGACACTGAATTCCGCTTGAAGCCAGCCTCCCCTGTGGACCTGTCTCATCTAGGCCTTCTTAGTCCGACAGCTCTGGGAGAAAAATAAAGAAGATCCCAGGAGCCCGAGGGAGCCCAGCCGGATACCTGCTTCCATTGTCTCCGCTGTCACCGGGCCCCAATCAAAAGCACCCCAGGCCTCCAGGCTGTGCTAGCATTAAGCAACTTGGATGTATTGACTAATTTGTTGATTTGTATAGAACCGAACACACACCGCTATCCTCACCATTATCATCCTAGTCTAATCCTTTTTTTTTTTTTCTTTGTGGTACTGGAGATTGAACTCAGGGGCATTCTACCTCTGAGCTATACCCCCAGCCCTATTTTTTATTATTTATTTTGAAACAGAGTTTCACTAAGTTGCAGAGTGCCTGACTAGGTAACTGAGGCTGGCCTTGAACCTGGATCCTCTGGTCTCAGCCTCCCAAGTACTGGGATTACAAGCATGCGCCACCACGCCCGGCTCTTGTCTAATCTTGAACTATTATCAGGGAGTACTTGAGAAGGCCCCTTGCACTCTTCACCTCCGCCCCAAGGTCTGAAGCCATAATAGTAGACGACAAAGGTGTGCCAGCCACAGGCCCATGCGTTTCTCCTGGCTGGGTTTCCTTCGCCATCAGAATGAATTCAGTTTCCGAGTCCCTGATAGAAAGCAGCAAGTTTGAACAAAATGAACACCTGTATCTATTCATTCAATCCCTGTGATAGCACATGAGGTAGGGGCCCTTACCAAACCCACTTTATGGAGGAGAGACGGAGGGGCACTAAGATACGCATTGTGTCCAAAGCCACAGAGCAGAGCTGGGCGTGGACCCAGATAATCTAGGTTTATCCTGGTACCCATGGCTACCCTGCAGACCAGCCTGCCCTAGTTCTCCTGCACCTGCCTATCTTCCAGAGGCTAGAAATCGGGAGACTTTGTATCATGACTTCCTCGCAGCTAAAAGCCTGCAGACAGTTCAGATTTAGCCAAGCAGGTGAATTCACAAGAGACTGAGAAAGGTGGGCATAAAAGCAAGGCTGCTCCGGGGGGCTGGCATGCTCCTGAGGGACTCCATTTCTGTGCAGGACTCTCAGAGTAGCTGAGGAAGCTACTGATGGATCCATATTGTCAGTGCAGACCCCGGCAGGTGCCGCTTGGTTTCAGCAGCAGCAGCAGCAGCAGGAGGAGGGGCAGCCGGAGCTGTTGGTATCTGGTTCCTGGAAGAGGCAGCAGCCACCCTGGTGGTCCAGTTCAGCAGTGTGGCTTTGGGAGTCATTCCTGAAAGCTTTGCTTCTTCAGCCCTTTTTACAATGATAGGACCCCTTTAATAGCCTGTAGTAAATACCTTCCTGCTTGAAGTAGCCAGAACGGAGTCCATTCTCTGAACTGACCCTGGCGTATGGCGTATGGTCTGGCAGTGAACTAGCTCAGGATAGCCCCACCTCAGCAGTGTTGACATTTAAGACTGGATCCTTCTCTGTCATGGAGTGTGTTGGGGGTGGGGGAGAGGGAAGTCCTATAAATTGGAGGGTGTGTTGCAACATCCTTGGCCTCTACCTACTAAATACCAGGAGCCGCCACCTTCCTTCCTCAGTAGTAATAATAAATATTAATGTTCCCCCAGACATTAATTATTCAATGTCCCCTGATATGCAAAATAAGTCCTAGTTGAGAAACTTTGGACTGGGAAGTCATGGGTGGGAGAGAGTCCAACCTCCCCTGACCACCCTTCCTATGATAGGTTTCTAGCTGCAAGGGAGTCCTGGCACAAAGCCTCCAGCTTTCTGGCCTCTGCAAGATAGACAGGTGCATGAGAACAAGGGTGGAATGGTCTGCATGGTAGCTATGAGTACAAATGAGAACCCAGATTATCTGGGTTCAAGTCCAGTTCTGCTTGGTGGCCTTGAGCACAACACCACAGCCTTGCCCACCCCACTGCCCCATCTCCCCCATCTCTACATCTTGCTTTATTCTTCTTGTGGTTTGTATCACCCATTGGATTTAGCTTATACTGTTTATTAGTTTATTGTTTCCTCTTGGTCCTGAACAAGAAAGAGACAGAGATCAGATCCATCTTTCTCTTGTAGTATCCCCAACACCTGGGTGATGCCTGGCACACAGTAGGGGTTCAGCTAATATTGGTTGAATGAATGTGTCAGAGAGCTCCACTGGGATTCCTAAAACAAATGGCTTAATGGGTGCCCACTCTATCCCAGATATTCCCACGGAATTTAATACTTTGCAAATAAAAGGCAGTGCAGAAAAGTCTGGTAACCAACTGCTGGCAAACAATGAAGTGGAATAGGAACCAGGGTCTGTCTGATTCTGAGATGTGGCTTCTTTAGGGACACCAGGCTGCCTCCCCAGGACACTAAGGTGGCTTGGAGGAGCCTTCCAGAATCACAGTGGCCGCCATCATGCAAGAGGACTGAGTCATGAGAAACTGGCCTTCTGGCCTTGGAGGGGTCAGTTCCAGCCCCCACCTCACAGCCTGAGTAAGACACTGAGTCTGGCTTGTCAACCACCAGGGACATAAGATCCAAAGGCCAGATATCTTTTTTTTTTTTTTTTTTTTTTTGTATTGGCGATTGAACTCAGGGGCATTCTACCTCCAAGCTACACCCCAAGCCCTTTTTATTTTGTTTTGAAATAGGGCCTCATTAGATTGCTAAGAGTCTTACTATGTTGCTGAGGCTGTCCTCAAAACTGCAATTCTCCTGTCTTAGCCTCCCAAGTATTGGGATTACAGGCATGTACCACCACACCCAACTCCAGAGAACTTAAGTTTTTGTTTTTGTTTTTAATTTGGAAAATCACAGACCCACTACTCTTTGGTAGCCTCTGAAGTTATCTTTTTCTTTCCAGAAAGAAACTGCAATCTAAACTCCCCAGTCATTCCTCCCCTGGACCTGGAAGCCGCATGGGAAGAGTCCCTCCCCTCCCCTCCCCGCAGCACCGGTGTGAGGAAACTCCAGGAGGGAATGAGGTTTCGGGGTGCCCCCATGTTAATTAGCATGTCAGCTTCTTCTTGGGATATGTCTGTGTTTATCTAACACAGTTCATTGTCTCCAAAGGCTAGTCAACCCGCACTGTAAATCAAGCCTCGAATCTTGAATCTCATTCAAGGGAAAACTCATGAGTCGATTCTACACAAATAAATCATAAAAGGGTGGGGATGTTATAACAGCAGAGAAACAATTCAGTCCCAGGTCCTAGAAATGAAGCTTTTTGAACTCCTCAGTGAGTACATAGAACAATTACATGCCTTCTGTGGTGTCTAACCTTTTATTAGTATTTTAAATAAAGTCATCAGAAAGTTTATTTGGCTAGGAGTAATTAATCCTCTTGGAGCTCTATAGTTTACAAAGCACTTTTCTTTTTGCGCTTTTTCTTTTTTTTTTTCTTCATCTTTTTCTTTTCTTATTTACTTCTTTATTTTATTTGCTTGCGTATTTGGTGATGGAGATGGAACCCAGGTCCTGGAGCACGCTAGGCACATGCTTATTCCCCAAATCCCGCTGCACATTGTTCAAATGAACGCCTTACAACATCTCGTTCAGGTAGGGAAGCAAGCTGTGTTACTAAATTCTATCAATTTGAAGACACTCGCTGTTCCCATTCCTATCTTTGGTGATCCCAAAGATAGCATCTTAAATTAAAGACCTGGTGGTTCAACGGGCAGCTTAGTGATCCCAAAGAGAGTGGTGTCTGCCATGCATGGTGGTGTCTCAGGTTTAATGAAATACACATTGGGATGATCCCCATTTCACAGAGGAGACCACAAGCCTGAGATGTCACTCATGGCCCAAGGTCGTGCAGTGAATAATGAAAGAACTGGGACCTGAGGAAAGCAAGACCTTCCCTGGGCACCAGGACCCTGGGCACACGGTCACCGAGCTGCCCTCTGCAGACACTGGTCTACACGGCTGAGAAGCTTTGGAACAGATGAACAGAGCGTGCAAGTTCAGAGCCAGGGAAGAATCGCTGAAGACATTAGAAGGGACACTGAGTGTTGTCACATCTCTCTTCCCTGCCTTCCCCTTGAAATCTCATCCTCTCTTTAGGACATTCGGAGAGCACGCTTTGGTTTACCCAATATTATTGGTTCATCTGATCTTATTGGTTCGTCCAATGATAGTATTGGACGTATTAATATTGGTTCATCCATATTAGTCTCCTCTGGCAGCCTATCCCCCTGTGACTATCTCGTGCAAATTCAGAAACGGTACCCTGATGCTAGCTGGGCTTAGTCCCCATGCCATGACACAGTGTTGAAGAAAGGAGCTCAGGCGAGATTTGAATACCTTTCGCTCCTCTGTTGGTGTCCTTGAATGGTGCACTTCCTGAGCAACTGTACACAGCTCCTGTATGCACAGGGCCCCCACATGTCCTCAGATGGACTTTGGTGGACCTGTCATGGGATAAGAGAAGGAAGAGGTGGACAAAGTCAGAAATTATCTTCTATTCCCGACCACTTTCATTGTATAAGGTTTTCATCGTAGAGGTGCAGAGGTGCACTCTGGATTTTGTCCTGATGAAGTCTTAGCCTGTGCAGACTTTGACCATGCTTGGCCTTCAGAAAACAAATGGAATGTTTCTTAAGACTCAAGAAATCTTAAGAAATTTAAGCACAGTCTTATTTTTAATGGTCTTTCTGGGCCTATTTCTGAAGATCCGCCCTATTAGCTAAACCAACCAACCATTAGCCTTAGTTTTCAGTCCTGAAGTACTGCTCAGTTGAATAGGAAGAGACAACGCTTGGAGCTTAATTCAGAGATGGGCGTAGATTTGGATTTCTGCCACTTTCCAGCGCCTCACGCTGGGAAAGTGCCAAGTGTCCCTGAATCTCCATCTTTTCATCTGTGAAATGGGTATGACAGGCTAGTGGCAACCACACACTCTTTGCTTCTTCCACAGACAGATAGAATCTAATTGATGTCCCTCCCCTTGTGTCTGGATTACCCTTAATAACTTGATTGACTGGTAGAATGTGGCAGAGGTGCATTCTGGGACCTAGGAAGTCAGTTCCATTGCATAGTCTTGTGGTTTCCATCTGGACTTCTTAGAACTCAGCCGCCATGTTGTGAGGCAACCCAACAGCCCCTCAAAGAGGTCTACAAGATGAGGAGCCAAGGTCCAAGGGTGGCAGCCCCACTGGGCTCCCAGCTGATGGCCATGTGCCACACTGCTGGGCTGGAGCCCTGCTCACGTCAGGAGCCCACGGGGGCCGCAATGTGCCCCAAGGTCTTGTGCTGGCACGGAGTGCATGGTCCCTGCTGTAGGACAGGGATGAGCAGGGGCTTTTGCTCAATTTTCTTGGAGCCTCTCCCTTGATTGAGAGACCAGGGTCCTGTCTGCCTGTGATCAGAACGCCTGGCCGAGGCTGGCATCGAGGACCATGGGAAGTCACCAGCCTCAAGTCTAGGGACCTGTGCCCCCCAAGGACATGTTTGCAGCCGGTGAGGTGGCACGAGCCAGGGGGCTGTTCAACTGTATGTCCCTCGGACGCCCTGGCCCCAGCTCCAGGGCCGAGCAGGCTGGTCCCCAGGGAGAGAGCAGCGAGTACCTGGTGGCTCGCACACTGGTCAGGGAAGGAGAGGGACCCGGCATCACACACGCGCTGTGCTGTGCTGTGTCTCCTCCACCTTGCTGGAGTCCTGGAACCACTCCTGAGCTAGGAATTGCTTTTATACCCAGTGTTCTGTGCATCCATTGAACCAGCCCAGAACTTACTGATGGAAAAACACGATCCAAAATGGCACACTCACATGGGCGTCAGCTGGGATGGCCCTGTGAGTGCCTGCGAGGTCTCTTTGCCTAGGATGGGGCTGACATGGTTGCGACCGCTGGGATGCTTCCCCCAAGCTGCAAGGAGATCACAGAACAGATGCCAGCAGTCACAGGATAAGTAAACGCCACAGTCCTGGAGCCCTCACCCTTCTCTATGAGGTCAGTGGACTTGAACCCGTGAAAGTTGACCCTTCGGGGTGCTGGGCACGATCTGAAGCACCTCGCAGGGTGCCGTTGGTTTGAGGGGGTTAAATGAGACTTTGTGCCCATACTCAGCCCGGCTTCTGATGCAGGGTGACCCATCAATGGTGGTCTTGATAATAACATTAAAGATAATCTTCCAACAACCCGTGGAATCAGTCTTGCGTTCTCCTTTATGATGAGAACCGGAGGCTCCGAAGGTTCCGTGTTAATCACTCGAGACCAGGCAGGGTATCTTTGCATGTGCGGAGGGCGCAAGTGAGTCCTTTTCTGAGGACTGGAGAGATCGGAGCCATTTTGGCAAAGGTGCCGAAATGAAGTCAAAGGAGGCTGAAATCAAACCAGTCTCCCTTTCGGAGCCACAGACCTGGCTGGTGAGGTGCAGCTGGGATGCAGGCCTGTGCTCTAACACAGTGTCATCTACCGGGGCTGAGGGGTCCAGCAGCTCCACACTGGGCCCCAGGTCAGGCAGCAATGAGGAAGTAAATTGTCCGTCACGCTGGCTTCTGGGTCCCCTGGTTCCGAGCGAGTCTGGGGATTCTGTCATTCCTCCAGTGTTGGAGTGAATGAGCCCGGAGCGCACACAGCTCAAGCTCCTGCCCCCTCATGAGGCCCTGGTGACGTTTCATACTCCAAATCCAGACCCCTGAGCGAGGCTGGCTCCTGTGGGGCTGAGGGAGGCACAGGAGGGGCCAGCAAGGTTTGACCATCTGTCTTCCTCTGCTTAACCTGCCCTCAGATTTCCAAGACCTACTGTGTGCCAGGCACGCTGCCAAAGATCTACTAGTTGTCTATGGCTATGGAATAAATTGCTGCACATGTAGGGACCCAAAGTGCCACAGAGCTACTATCTCGCGGTATCTGTGGGTCGGGTGTCCAGGCCCGGTGAGGCCAGATCACCTGCTCAGCTCACAAGGATTTCACTAAGGTGTCAGCTGGCTGTGTCCTCATCTGCAGGCTCAACTGGGGAGGAACCAGCTTCCACGGCCCCTCAGAGTGCGCTCAGAATTTGGATGAGCAGCCAGACGTGGTGGCGCACGCTTGTAATCCCAGCATTCGGGAGGCTGAGACCAGAGGATCCGGGTTCGCGGCCAGCCTCAGCTACCTAGTGAGGCACTCCGCAACTTAGTGAGACTCGGTTTCAAAATAAAGAATAAAAAATAGGGCTGGGGGTATAGCTTGGAGGTAGAATGTCCCTGAGTTCAATCCCCAGTACAGCAAAAATCAAACAAACAAACAAAAAGAATTTGCATGAGCAGGGACCCTGGCATGTGCTGTCACTTGCAGATGACCCTCAGCCACTAGAGGCTGCCCATGGTTGCCTGTGACGTGGGCTGCTGGCTGCAAGGAGCCAGCAGTGGGCATCTCTGTAGGGAGCAGGACAGTCACAGATGGGAGGCGGATGGGGAGGTAGGTAGATGGTGGATACAGACGTAAATGTAGAAATAGATACACGTATACGTCCATGGGTTGTAGATAAATGGAAATATATAGATAGCTAAGGGCAGATCCGTGAAGAGTGGACAGTTAAGAGCTGACAGACACGCATACATACATACATATCTAGATACACAGAGATAAGCAGGTGACGGATGGCAGCATTATAGGTGCACATACATATATATAGTCTCCTCTCTGCCCTCACAGGAGAGAGATTGCATAGGGTATCAATACCGCTGCTACAGGTGGACAGGGCTATTTTAGGATTCTGCCTATTGCCGGTGCCTTAAGAGTTAAGTCAGGCCAGGCGTGGTGGGGCGCACTTGTAATCCGAGTACTTGGGAGGCTGAGACAGGAGGATCCGGGTTCGTGGCCAGCCTCAGCTACTTAGTGAGGCCCTCTGCAACTTAATGAGACCTTGTTTCAAAAATAAAGAATAAAAAATTGGGACTGAGGGTGTAGCTTGGAGGTAGAATGCCCCTGGGTTCCATCCCCCCCCCCCCAAAAAAAAAGAGTTAAGCCAGTATCATTCCATTTTCTAGATGGGAAACAGAGGCTGAGGTAGCTTGTCCGAGCTCCACCAGCTAGTCAGTGGTCAGGCTGGAGCCTGAGGAGACGCCCTCCCTTCTCTTCATGGCCGCTGGTTCCACACCATCGCCCTGACCGAGCATAAGTACCCACACGTTGATTTCGAATGTTAAGCCCAAACATCTAGGACTTTCTCTTTGACAACATCCATGATGCTGCTACTGCACTCGAGCGGTTTAAACCTTGCCCCCCACCCCCTCCCCATTATGAGCTTCAAGAAGGCGAGGACTGTGTCTACCTTGTGCGTGGCCACAGCCCAGCACCCAGAGAGATTCCCGGACCACTGTGAACAAGCACTCCATAGTCACTCAACAAACACTTCCATCTGGGCCGCATATTGCAGACACGACCCAGGCATACCTCCCTCCTCAGAAACTCCTCACTCTCCAGCAGAGCTGACATAAAATAGGTAAACAACAAGAGAGCGTGACAGGGTGCAAACATTTCCATGACCACTTGCCCAGGAGGGCTCAGAGCCTGGAACGGTGGCTGTCACATAGTAGGGCCTCAATAAGTGTTTGCAGACTGCAGCCAGACTCATTCTCTGGCGTGCCTTCCTCTCTTCTCTCGGCATATGGTAGAAAATAAAAACCATAAAACACTAATTGGTCAGGAGAATCCAGAGAAAGTTAAAAAAAAAAAAACCCTAAATAGCCTCCTCCTCCTCCTCCCAGCCTGTCTGCAGAAGCCTCTGTGCATCCTGCAGTCCATGCGTCTCCCTCTCTGAATGAAGCTCCGCGTTGTAAAACGGGGGGGAAGGAGGGGACGGCGATTATTAAAATTGTGTATCTAGGAGAACTTAGCCTCTCGTTCAAGGTGTCCTAATGACACTTCAACAACTGCTGGGGAGATAATGGGGTTTAGAGCAATTACACAGCCCGTCACGTCCCGGCCCTGAGTGATTCGCGTTCACGCTCGGAGCTGGAACAAGCCTCAGCGTTTTCGCTCCTACACAGCTGTTCCATTTAAAACATTTTGGCAGCAAATCGCAAACAGGGCTGTGCTGGCCGGCCTGCTCGGGGAGCTTAACCCCTCTGTGCCCAGCATCCCCCACACCCCCCGTCTCCCTCCCATCCGGGCCGCTACCTGGACCACTGCTGGAAGTGTTCAAGCAACGCCTTTGGGAGTTAAAACTTGGCCCAGTAGCTGAAATATTCATTCTCTCTCTCTCTCTGTCTTTCTCTTTCTCTGTACCAGGGATTAAACTCAAAGGGATTCTACCTCCACACTACACTCCCAGCCCTTTGCATTTTTATTTTTATTTTTATTTTGAAACAGGATCTCACTAAGTGACTGAGGGCCTCGCTAACTTGCTGAGGCTGGCCTCAAGCTTGCGATCCTCCTATCTGTGCCTCCCAAGCACAATAGGTGACTATGGCTAGGAATTGTGCACTGTGCCTCTCAAAAAGCCAGAAGCAGCCGGGCAAAGTGGGTGGGTGCACGCCTGTAACATCACCTAGAACATGGGAGCCGTCCTGGTAATGGGACAGCGTGCCATCCGATCATATCACACTGTGATGGTGACCGTCACTGCTGATGTCATGGTCATCGCCCTGGCTGACTCTCGGGACCCCAGGTCCCGTACTCACTTGTCTAGAGTGGTCCCTTAGGATGTTCACAGCTTCTCGTAGCTAGTCCTCTGTGTCACTCGGTTCCTGGGCTCAGCTCTATGGACTAGGGAACTATTGTGTGTCTTTTATGTGGCCCACACTTAGTGGCTGTTTGATGGGGACCCAAACTGCCAGTGCAAGGGCCCTGAGGTAGGTCCTGGGGGGTGCTCACGGCTGCTTTTGCTCTGCCCGTCTTTGCCCCATGTGCTATTCTACCTAAGGTGTATCCAGAGCACACCTTTCCTTCCTGAAGCCTGAGCCTGCCCGCAGCCTGCACCAGATCCCAGGTTTAAATGAAGTTTGGGAGTCTCTGGCAAAAGCCCCCAGAGCTGCCTTCAAAACCATGTTCATAGCCAGGCATGGTGGCGCACACTTATAATCCCAGTACTTGGGAGGCTGAGACAGGAGGATGGAAGGTTTAAGGACAGCCTCAGCAAGTAGTGAGACTCTCGTCAACCTAGCAAGACCCTGTTGCCAAATAAGAAATAAAATTGGACTGGGGGTGTAGCTCGAAGGTAGAATGCCTCTGGGTTCAATCCCCAGCACCACACACACACACACACACACACACACACACACACACACACACACACACAAAATCATGTTCGTTCAGAGACCCAGAGAGCCCTGGGTGCGAGGAGGTGTGGGAGACCAGAGCCGCCGTCAAGGATGCGTCAGGACGCCTGACGTCCTCCGGGATGTGCAGTTCACCTCCTTTGTCATCTGGTTTCTGCAGTGTCCACCTGGCTGGCACTTCACCCCAGCCATCCTAGAAAAGGGAACACCTGGGGCTAGGAGTGTGGATCAGTGGCAAAGTGTGTGCGTAACATGTTCAGGGCCCTGGGTTCATCCCCAGCACTGCGAATCAATCAATCAATCAATCAATCAATCAATCAATGAAACAATAAAGCAAACAAACGGGGATACTCCTTTCTTGCCGTGTTCCCTTTTTGCTTTCTCTGTTCCTCGCACCCTGTGTAGACTTCGTGCACATGAGTGTCTGCGGGGCCTGCCGTGGGCCCAGAAACACAGCAAGAGGCTGTGCGTGGTCCTGGCGCGAAGGCTCTTCCCGTGCAGTTCACTTGGAACCCCAATGCTCAGGCTACTTTTATCATCACCCCGCTTTCCAGAGATGCACAGGGAGGCACAGAGAGACTCCGCCACTTTCCCCAGGACACACAGCAGGGAGTTAGCAGTGCTGGGACTAGAACCCAGGTTGTCTGTCTCTAAAGCCTGTTCACGGGCCGGGCGTGGTGGCTCACACCTGTAATCCCAGTACCTGGGAGGCTGAGACAGGAGGATTTTAGGTTCAAGAGCAGCCTCAGCAACTTAGAGAGAGAAGCCATTTCAAAATTAAAAGTAAAAAAGGCTGAGAGTCAGTCTAGCTCAGAGGTAGAATGTCCCTGGGTTTAATCTTGTGCCCCGCCCCAAGAAATAGAAAAAGAAAATAAAGCCTGTGTGCTAATCCCCAAGCTATGCATTTGTTCCCTCATCATCTTCTCAGGCTCCCTGAGCCTGGCCTTGCTCATCCCTGACTCTCCAGGGCCTCCGAGACCACCGGGCAGGGCTGCTCAGCTCTGTCCCCCTGCCCCCAGGCCCACGGGAGCACATGCCGGAATCCGGAATCTCCAGTCCTTCATTGGAGGCCTGGCGCAGGGCAGGCGCTCAGTGAACATGTTCTGAATGAGCAGACTGCTGGCTGGGCTGTCCTAAGATTCCCAAGAGGTTAAATAGCTCAGCACATGGTAACGCACGCTTGTAATCCCAGTACTTGGGAGGCTGAGGATTACAGGTTCAAGACCAGTCTCAGCTACTTAGTGAGGCCCTCTGCAACTTAGTGAGACCCTGTTTCAAAATAAAGAATAAAAAAATAGGGCTAGGAGTGTAGCTCAGAGGTAGAATGCCCCTGGGTTCAATCCCCAGTACCGCAAAACAAACAAACAAAATTGCTTACCACAGTCACCCAGCAAGAAGGGGCCACCACACCCAGACCATGTCCCCAGGCCTCAAAAGCAGGTCTAGGCTGACCACCGCAACCTGCCCCCTTTTGGCAGCCACATGGAAACGTTCCCCTCCAGAGAGCCCCGCGTCTGTGCCCCCGTCCCACGGGGCTGCTGCTCACAATCGCCAGAGCAGACCTAAAGGACCGGAAGGAGCTGCCCAGCCTAAAGACGGGGTGTGCTCATTGTCTGCCGTCCTCACAGCCGGCAGGAATCTGTCTCTTAGGCGCTCCGGCTGGCCATATGGATCGAGTTTAGTGCGTTTCTGAATTCCAAAGGCGTTTCTGCTAAACACGGCTGAGTCACTGACTGCCCCAGCATTGCACTTTAGCCTGAGAAGCCACCCCAAAACCCTGAGACCTCCCAAGAGCTGGAGCAGCTTCAGGAGAATCTGTGGGGGTCCTTTGCTGCTCCGTAGGGTGGCTGGTGCCCTGTGCCCAGGTGTCAGCTCTCTCCCTTGAGCTACTCAGCCTCAGTACACACCTCTACCCTCCACCCCATGCTGGTGGGTTTATCCATTTTTTTTTTAAATCAGTTTCCCCACTGAGACTGGAAGCTCCTCCTAGGCAGCAACTGGGATTTTTCCAAATCACCTCTGTAGTACCTGGCGCACCCACACCCCCAGCATGCACCTGTCGCCAGATGAAGCGGCTTCTTGTTTTACCCTTGGGAGGTTGGGGGGGAGGCTCAGTGAGACGCAGATCACTATTGCTTTGAGCACACACTCCTATTTTCTTGGATGATGAGTTGGAGAAGCAGAAAGAATAAAGACTTGGGGTCCCACCAAATGGGGTTAACTACAGGCTCAGCTGCCGCGTGCCTTGGGGTACCCAGCCCTCCAGGTGTGTGTCTTCATATGTAGGGTGAGAATCAATCCCAACCTCATGGAACTGTGGTCGTAAAAAATTAAATAAAGTACCGTCCACCTGGAGCCGGGCATGATGGTACACACTTGCAATCCCAGTACTTGGGAGGCTGAGGTGGGAGAATGACAGGTTCAAGACCAGCCCTGGCAACTTAGCCAGGCTCTCAGCAACTTAGCAAGGCCCTGTTTCAAAGTAAAAAGGGCTGGGTGTAGCTCGGAGGTAGAATGCCTCTGGGTTCAGTCCCCAGGACCAAAATAATCATAATCATAATCATAATCATAAATAAGCCGGGCGTGGTGGTGCACGCTTATAATCCCAGTACTTGGGAGGCTAAGACAAGAGGATTGCAGGTTTGAGGCCAGCCTACTTAGTGAGTCCCTCTGCAACTTAGCGAGACCCTGTTTCAAAATAAAGAATAAGAAATAGGAAGCCAGGTGTGGTGGCGCACACTTGTAATCCCAGCATTCGGGAGGCTGAGACCGGAGGATCCGGGTTCGAGGCCAGCCTCAGCTACCTAGTGAGGCCCTCCGCAACTTAGTGAGACCCGGTTTCAAAATAAAGAATAAAAAAATAGGGCTGGGGGTGTAGCTCGGAGGTAGAATGACCCTGAGTTCAATCCCCAGTTCCACGGGGGAAAATAATAATAACAACAATAACGATGATGATGATGCAGATGTAGGACCCTGCACACAAGTGTCCTGAGATGTTGAGTACCTTTCTTCTCTCCCTCACCTGGGGAAAAGGTAGAGACCCACAGGCCTGTCCTAAAGCATTTGGTGTCAAAAGCAACCGTCTCTGCTGTGGCTGAAGGGGTCAGACCCAGCTAGTGACAGACAAGAAAAAGCAAGACCGAGCTGTGTGCTTCCGGGGACAGGGACCTTGTTTATCTCGTCCTTCCTGCCACACCTGGAGTTGATGAAAGAGCTCTAGTGATGATGGCATTTAAAAGGAGGTTTGCTGGGAAAGAGGGAGCGGGTTCCAGAGAGGAGCCCTGTGGGAGCCTAGCCCAGCGGCAGGCGAGGGGCCACCCGCCCAGGCCCAGCACAGAATATCCATGAGGCTCTTTCTGCTGGTGAGTTTCAATTTCTTCTAGATAAAGCAACCATCTGACCTTTGAAGTTCAGGGACCAGTGACAAAGGGAAATGTTGATGGGATTTATAAAAACCTCTGCCCTTTTAAGGATGGCCTCCCTAAGGTAGAACGGGACCCCTCCCCCCCACACACAATGTTGGGTTTTATGTTGTCATGGGAAACACTAGACACAGTTTGGGGTTCCTGTTGTTCCTCCTCCATTTGCATAAACATTGACCATGCCCCCTTCTTGTCTGCTGAGCAAGTAGATTAAGGTTACAGGACAGAGCTGGAAACAGAAGTCCGGTGCTTAAGCCAGAGATGATGAATATCAGCACATGTGCCATAACCCAGCCCTCCCCTGCCCACGGCAGACATGCACAATCGATCACCCAGCTCTCTGCCATCCCCTGCCCACAGCAGACATGCACAATCGATCACCCAGCTCTCTGCCATCCCCTGCCCACGGCAGACATGCACAATCGATCGCCCAACTCTCTATGCCATCCTCGGGACCAGGTCACACTTCAAGGAACTTTTAAAACTGTGATCATTGCATTTTTTATTAATAAATGCCTTCTCTTTAATTTTTTTGGGGGGGACAGTGGGGATTGCTACACCCCCAGTCCTATTTTTATTCCTTATTTTGAAACAGGGTCTCACTAAGTTGCTGAGGGCCTCACTAAGTAGCTGAAGCTGGCCATGAACCTGGATCCTCCAGTCTCAGCCTCCCAAGTACTGGGATTACAAGTGTGCGCCACCACAGCCCGGCTTCTTTAATTTTTTTTAAAAGGGCAAAACAGCATAAATAATACAGCTAAAACATGGATCTCTGTGTAAATATTCAAGACCCTGGAGATTCCATCTCAACAGTCTTATTACCAGCCTATTTGATTTAAGTATAAACAATAAATGCATTGCAGACTATTGATGGGAAAGCATGTCGAGGAATTGCAGCTATTACTGATCAATTGGATGGAATAATTACTACAATCACTGGGTAATTAGATCCTTCCTGGTCTGAGAGAGGAGTGCATGAGCTCTGAGATTGACTCCTTTACTCCACAGAGACCCAAGACCAAGACGAGGGACTCCTGGACTCTGGGGCAGCCACGCTGGCACTTGTAAACTGGGGTCACAGTCCTTAGTCCCCCCCCAACAATGAAGATATAGCATTCATTATGAATGCTTTCAGCGGAAGATTACAGAAACCCTGACGTTAAAGCAGCTTCCGTTGTGGTTTTTCTTTTCCTACCAAATAAGAAATCCAATGGTCAGCCAAGCTAGACTGGTGCAGCGGCTCCACAGAGTTATCAGTCATCCAGTGGCCTGATGCTTTGTGGCCAAAATGTGGCTGCAGGCGCTCCGGACATCACACTCGTATCTAAAGCCAGAAGAAAGCAAGAGCCTAGAAATTGAGTGGACTGCTAATAGTGTCTGTGACACCAAGGCCCTTTGAGCCATGGCAGCCATGAATAACAGCTCCGGGGATAACGGTTGTTCCTTGTTCATCCCTCCCTTCAACACATAATGAATCAGTGCGTATTGACAGAAAGCGCTCTCAATTCTCGAGGAACCTGTAAGAGGGCTAGAGTACAGAAGCGGGGGCTGTGTGGGGAGAGCATCCTCTCAGCCAAGTTTCAAGAAACGGGCAGCTGTGGCCAGGCGCACTGGCACACGCCTATACGCTCAGTACTTGGGAGACTGACACAGGAGGGTCGCAGGTTCGAGGCCAGCCTCAGCAACTTAGTGAGACCCGGTTTCAATCTAAAAAATAAAAATATGAGCCGGGTGTGGTGGTGCATGCTTGTAATCCCAGTACTTGGGAGGCTGAGACCGGCGGATCCGGGTTTGCGGCCAACCTCAGCTACTTAGTGAGGCCCTCTGCAACTTAGTGAGACCCTGTTTCAAAATAAAGAATAAGAAATGGGGCTGGGGGTGTAGTTTGGAGGTAGAATGCCCCTGGGTTCAATCCCCAGTACCAATAATAATAATAATAATAATAATAATAATAATAATAAAAAATAAAAATAAGACTGAGGGGTTTGCTCAGAGTCAGAATGTCCCTGGGTTCAATCCCTAGCACCAAAAAGAAAAGAAAAGAAGTCATGTCACCGTGAATCTCTCTTTCTGAAGACTCGTCCTCTGGGTTGACTTCACTCTCTGAGCTGAGTCCTGGCAAGGGCTTCTCCCTCAGAAGCTCCAGAATCAGGTCCTATAAACCTGGGACCCCAAAGGACAGAGCCACAGGCCCTGCAGAGGTCCCGGAAACGTGCACAACCCTGACCTGACCCCTGACCCCAAGGGGTACCCTGACCTGACCCTGACCTCTGACCCCACGTGTTAACTGGCAGTTCCTGAGTCGGGCTGAGGCGCCTGCCTGGGAGCCTGCAGAGCCACCCTAGAAAGGAGGAAACGGAGGTGCCATGAGGTTCCACGGGCTGCACACCTCACTCTGACCCCGCCCACCAAGATCAAGGTCCCAGGTGTCTCTCCCCGCTGTTCCTGGGACCCGCTGACTCCTCCTGAGCTCTCTCACGGCGCCCCATCCCTTGGGCCTCCTCCACCCAGGCCAGAACTGCTCCCCAATGCTCTGGAAACTCCCAGCTCCCTCTGCTGCAGCTGCGGCACCCCCGGGGGGAAATGAGGTCCCTCCCCCCCCCCGCCCCCGGCAGAGCCAGCAGTACCGTGGGTCAAATGGGCCCTTAGTGAAGACAACCGCAGAAGGCCCCGCTGTAGTGCAGAGCTCGGCCCACGGCCCGCGTGCGGCTCCCTGCGCTGCAGTCCCCGGCACCGGGCCAGCGCCCGCCACTGGGGCATTGATTTATTCTGTCTACCGCACAGCACTGCTTGTTAGTGCCCTCAATCTGACAAGAAATATTGAGCCTGCCTCAAAGGTTTTACAAAAATATGAATAGACGCCCATCTGGACTCTGAGTCAACAGAATGCTTGGACCGCTGAACGGGAAGCCGAATCAGAGAAGGGGCAGCGACTTTGCTGGGCACAGGGGGCCCCCACTCGTCCACGGAGGCTGCCTCAGCTTTACCTTTCAGGGAAGCTGCCTCTGAGACCCTCGCCATGGGACTCGGGACTCTATGTAACAAGTGACAGGAACCCAACTCTAACGGGTAACGTACATTAGCTCTTGAAAGTAAGAATCCAAGAGTGTCTGCCTTCAGGCATGGCTGGATCCAGCCCCACCCCCTCCTCAGACTCTCTGGGATCTGCCATTGGAATCTGCAAGGCACAACCTTCCTCCTTAGCAGCATCAACAGAGAGCACTGTGCTATAACCCTGTGGGGCAACTGTCCCAGGCCGGGGGTTGAGGGACCCTGTGATCTGTGGTCATCTGGAGTCCTGAGTGATGCTAATAGATCCTCACTCCTCTGTCTCTAGCCCAGGTGTTGCCCATCAGACAGATAACGTTTTGTGCTTCTACCGACTCTTGTGACCTGTCTTTTTGAGTTAGGAATCAGCAGGGGAAGTTAGAGTCTGTTTATGGGTTCCCTAAGCTTTTACCACCCAGAGGAAGGGGACCCCGGGTGCTGGTCAGCTGCCCTGGAAGGGCTCCCTAGGGCTGCAGGAGGCACAAAATGGGGCTCTGGGGACAAATGAGCCCCAGAGGTTGCTCCCCTGGTGACAGTGGCGCCAGACAAGCAGTGTGTTGGCAAAGAAGCCTGGGTTCAAATCCTAGCTCTGCCACTTACGATGCCACTTATTTCCTGGCCCCTCCGGTCCTTGGCTAAATACCAGGCTGACCACATCAACTTCACGGCTGCTGCCACGTGGCCCAAGGTGGCAGGCCCCAGGACTCATCGCTGGGTGGCACGTCCCCTCTCCCCAGGTTTCCATGGCCCTTCCTCCGGCGTGCTGCTGTCCACACAAGTGCCAGGGATGGTGTCGGCGTCGGTGTCCCAGCTCCTACTCCTGGGGAGGTGGAGACACGTCAGGGCCGATTCTGTCTCACGAGGCTGCAGAGCCGGCCATGAGGGGAAGCCAGCCTGACCCTCATTCATTACCTCCAGCTGCAATAAAGTCCGGGGCAGGAAGAGCCAGATGGGCTTTGTCCCGCCTCCTGCTCTGGCCCCTGGACTTCCCTGAGCCTCCTTGCCACCTGGCGCTATCGAGACCGACTCGTCTACACTGGCGGCTTCAGATCAGGAATCCTGTCCAATTCTTAATTGGGTCCGAGAGCCCATGGTGCTTGCTGACTTGAGGACCTTCTCTGCAGAGGTCAATTCCTTTTTTCTTTTCAGTAGTAGCCAGTGAAATGCTGAGACTGTAGATGCAGGGAGAGCTGGGTGGGGAACCTAAGCATAGCAGAATCGCTGGGAGTCGCTGCATTTCTGCCTCTTCTTTCTGATCACAGCTGCCTCCCCCTTTCTGAATACTCGAGGCCGTTGCCTGCCTCTCTGGAATTTGTGTATGCCAGGTGTGGTGGCACACACCTGTAATCCCAGTACTTGGGAGGCTAAGATAGGAGGATTGCAGGTTCAAGGACAATCTTGCTGACTTAGTGAGACCCTCTGCAATTTAGCAAGACTCTGTTTCAAAAACAAAATAATAAAAATAAAAAAGGTTGGGGTGTAGCTTGGAGGTAGAATACCCCTGGGTTCAACCCCCAATATTAGAAAAAAATGTTAGAAAGGCCATGATAAGCCAGGTGCAGTGGCGCACGCTTGTAATCCCAGCATTCGGGAGACTGAGACCGGAGGATCCGGGTTCGCAGTCAGCCTCAGCTACCTAGTGAGGCACTCCGCAACTTAGTGAGACCCTGTTTCAAAATAAAGAATAAAAAATAGGGCTGGGGGTATAGCTCAGAGGTAGAATGCCCCTGGGTTCAACCCCCAGTACCAAAAAAAAAAAAAAAAAAGGCCATGATAAGCCAGGTGCAGTGGCGCACGCTTGTAATCTCAGTACTTGGGAGGATGAGACAGGAGGATTGTAGGTTCAAGGCCAACCTCAGCTACTTAGTGAGGCCTTCAACAAGTTAGTGAGACCCTGTTTCAAAATAGAGAATAAAAATAGAGCTAGGAGTGTAGCTCAGAGGTAGAATGACCCTGGGTTCAATCCCCAGTACCACAAAAAAAAAAAAAAAAAAAGGGCCATGATAATCTTCATGTAGCTAGCTAGCTATATGATAGATGATAATAGATAGATAATTTGATGCAGATTATGCTAAAGACCATGAAAGTAATAAAAAGGGTAAAGTGAAGAGTAGTGAAGGGCAGGGGAGACCAAAGCCATTATTCAGTAGAGATGGCTGGAGAAGAACTCTCGGAGAAAGGTGCTGGAGCAGGCACCGGAAGCATGAGAGTCCTTCACACAAAGGTCTGGGAAGAATATTCTAAGAACCAAGAGGGAGTGTACAGGCCTCAGATACAACGGACTTGGAGAACACACCACCAGATGGAGTCTCGCAAGTAATTCATTTAGAAACAACCAAGCCGGGCGTGGTGGTGCGCGCTTGTAATCCCAGTACTTGGGAGGCAGAGACCAGAGGATCCGGGTTCACGACCAGCCTCAGCTACTTCATGAGGCCCTCTGCAACCTAGTGAGACCCTGTTTCAAAATAAAGAATAAAAAATTAGGACTGGGGGTGTAACTCACAGGTAGGATGCCCCTGGGTTCAATCCCTAGTACCACCAAAAAAAGAAACAAATGAGTTGTGTCCAATGCGTAGCTTGTCCAATGTATTCAAGCGCAGGCCCTTGGAGTGAAGTGGTGGGGAGGGTGCGCTTTTTAAAATGACAGTAGCATTAAAGGGTGGAAGGCCATGCGGGGGTGACGGGGTGCTGGGTGCCAGAGCTGCATGTGCCTGTCCATTCCAACTTAGCATCAGCCACCGGGGAGTGTTTACACAACAGAAATCAGCACGTACTAAAAATCAGGGCTATTTGCTTATTTCGAGAGCCATTGTTTTTACAGTGCTAGGGATAGAACCCAGGGACATTCTACCTCTGAGCTGTACCCCCAGCCCTTTGTATTTTCTTTTTTTTACTTCAAATCAAGGTCTTGCTAAGTTGCTGAGGTTGGCTTCAAACCTGGGATCCTCCTGTCTCAGCTTCCCAAGTACTGGGAATACAGGTATGTGCCACCATGCCGGGCTGAGAGCCAGTTTTTAAACACTGACCCGCACACCATTGGCTGTGGGGCTTTCCTTGGAGTGAACGCCCTGGAAATGGGTTGCATCTGTGGTCACCTCTCCCACCTCATCTCTTCTGGCCTCCTCTGTCCACCCTGTTCCAGCCTCCTACCCAGTCTTCACGCAGGCCTGCTGTGCTCCAGGCTACACGACCCTATTCCCTTGTTTCTCCAGACATCTGGCTCTTTGGCCTCCCTCGGGGCTTTGCTGAGATTTACCCTTCTCGGGGAGTTTTCCCTTAACCATGCTCTCTCTCCGTGACACGTCCCACCCGCTCCTTGCTCTGTCTGTCTCTGTAGCACTGAACACTGCCTCACTTACGGTCTCTTTTACTGATCTGCCCTTTTTATTCTTTGCCTCTCTCTCTCATTGTCCCAGAACACAAGCACCAAGAAGAAAGGGACTTTCCACTTGTTTTGTTCGCCCTTTTATACCCAGCCCTTCAAACCATGCCTGTCACAGAGCAGGCGCTATCCGTCTTCTGTGGACCGCATGAACAAATGGCCTGGTCTGTTTTCTCCTCCCTCTGGTGGATCCATCTGTGATGGTGTCTCTTATTCCAAGAACAATGATAGGTGCACAGGGTCAAGCAGGCCTTGCTACACACAAAGAAAATGAGGCAGCCAATGAGAGAGGAGTCAGGGTCCTACTTAGAGCCAAATATGGGTCCACGGCACCAACAGGGGGCAGGACACTCTGCCTGACTGCGACTCCCTCATCATCAGACGACATTAAGTGAAATATTCCCCTCAGAGTTTACTTTGTATGTATGTATGTATGTATTTCAGTACTAGGGATTAAACCCAGGGGAATTCTACCTCCAAGCTATATCCACAGCCCCTTTTTTTTTTTTTTTTTTTTTTTTTTTTTGCGGTACTGGGGATTGAACTCAGGGGCATTCTACCTCTGAGCTACACCCCCAGCCCTATTTTTTATTCTTTATTTTGAAACCGAGTCTCACTAAGTTGCAGAGTGCCTCACTAGGTAGCTGAGGCTGGCCGCAAACCTGGATCCTCCGGTCTCAGCCTCCCGAATGCTGGGATTACAAGCATGTGCCACCACGCCCAGCTCCCACAGCCCCTTTTTAAACATTTTAATTTTGAAATAGAGTCTTGCTAAGGCTGGTCTCAAATTGCAATCCTCCCATCTCAGCCTCCCAAGTACTGGGATTACAGACGTGCACCACCACTCCCAGTTTCCCCCCGTATTTTTTATATCTAAACGCCACAGTTGCGCTGAATGGAACTGACGCATTTCTCGTGTACCCCGAGCACTTGCTTCTCTGAAATGGTCGCCTTGAGGATGATGTGTCCTTTTAGGGCATCTGACAAGGGAGGATCAGAGGAGCAATGCTATTCACAGTGGGGTTTGTTTTTCTTTGTGCTTTTTTCTTATTTTTTTAGACATTTTACTTTTATTAAAGTAATACATGTACATAATTTAAAAATCAAAGAGTACTAAGAGACCTAACATGAAAATATGAGACCCAGGCCCTCCCTTCCCTTCCCCTGATTCCAGCTCCCAGGAGCCCATTACTTCTCACACTTTCAGCTATTTCTTTTGCTTCTTATCTTCATAATTCGAAAGAGTTGTTATATTGCTATTTCTTGGCTGGCTGGTCCATTTTAGACGTTATCTCTCTTTTTCTTTTTCTTTTTCTTTTTTCCAGTAATGGAGATTTGAACCCAGGGGTTTTCTACCTCTGAGCTACACTCCAGCCCTATTTCTTATCTTTATTTTGAAACCGGGTCTCACCAAGTTGCGGAGGGTCTCACTAAGTAGCTGAGGCTGGCCTCGAACCTGTGATCCTCGTGTCTCAGCCTCCCAAGTACTGGGATTACAAGCTTGTGCCACCACACCTGACTAGACATTATCTCTTTTGTTTTGTTTTTATTTTTTGGTACTAGGGATTAAACTCAGGTGCAGTCTACCTTCAAACTATACCTCCAGCCCTTTTTACTTTTTATTTTGAAACAGGGTCTTCCTAAATTGCTGAGGCTGGCCTCAAATCTGCAATCCTCCTGTCTCAGCCTCTCAAGTACTGGGATTACAGATGTGCGCCATCACATCTAGCCAGGAGGGATCTAGTTTTTGTGTCCAAAATATCTGCTTTGAGCTCTCATTGGCAAGCCTTTGGCATCCACCTAGAGTGAGTCCATTTCTACTGACAGCAGCCCTGGCCCAGCTCAGAGCCTGCCTCTTAGAAGCCCACCTCGGGAGCACCAGGCCTTCACTTGTATCTTCCCAGATGCACAGTTTGCTTTGCCTCTCTGAGCCTCAGTCTTCTCATCTATAAAATGGGAACAACTCGATACCTCCTCTGAATGTTGCTAGGGGTAAGATGAGGAACCAAGCAGGTGCCTGGCAGGTGTTACTTTCCTTCCCTTCCTCCCCGTCGCCATTATGAGCAGTAACTCTGCAACATCCTCCCCCCGTCTCAGCTCCCCTTCACAAAATAGCATCTTTCCTGGGCTGTCAGCCTGGCAGAACATGTGCTGGAGGAACGATGTCTCGCAGGCATCCCTTTGGGCTTGGAGCCAAGATTTTGATGAGATTATTCTCAATGAAGTAAATGTGAGCAGCTATAGGATATATTTTTGTCCCATCTGAATGGGAATCAGCTCAGACGATAGAGCTCCCTTCCAGCAAGGAGGAAATGGCACTTCTGCCACAGGTTCTTCTTGGCTTCCACGAGGTTGGCAGCCAAAGGAGATGGCAGCTTCACAACTGGGGGTTTCCGTAGGTTGTCCAGCATCCCACCAGAGCAAAAGGGTGGTTTGTGGGTTGGGTGAGTAGGTGAGAAGGTGGATGGATGGGTGGATGGGTGGATAGATGGATAGGTGGATGGATGGATGGATAGGTGATGGATGGATGGATGGATGGATGGATGGATGGATGGATGGATGGATTGCTGGATGGGTAGAAGGGTTGGTGAATGGATGAATGGATAGAAATGTTGATGAATGGATGGATTGGTGGGTGGATGGATGGATGATGGATAGATGGCTTGATGGAAGGATGGATGGATGTTTGGTTGTGGGTAAATGGATGGATGGATGGATGGATGGATGGATGGATGGATGGATGGATGGATGGATGGGTGGATGGATGGATGGATGGATGGATGGATAGGTGGATGGATGGATGGATGGATGGATGGATGGATGGATGGATGGATGGGGTGAGTATCTCCTTTCTTTAGTCTTGAATCTCCTCATGGGCTAACTTGTAGTTTCCCAAAGTGTCCTCTATGGTACATCTGTGTTTCTCATGAAGTTAATAGGTGCTCTTCAAGAGGCACATGTTATGTCTTCCAAGAAGCAAACACCAAGATGAAATTAAACATCTGTGGACTTTATGAGGGGACCGTGTATACGAGAGAAAATGAGGCAGGAACTGGAGAAGGCTGGAGAGCCAGCAGACCATCCGTGGTTCAAGTCAGACCTGGGGAGAGGGAGGGAGAAGGAAGGCTGGGCAGAGCGTGCCAGACAGCGTGCCTCCTGAGGAAGGTTCTGTAAAGCTGTCCCAGAGTCTCCAGCGGGAGCTGTCCATCAGAGGAGGCTCGTGTCTGCCGGAGTGAACCTGACTTCATATCCCTGCCCTGCTCTGACCCTGTCTGGAAACAGCTCAGGGGAGGCGTGGCCTCTGCAGTAAGCAGCAGCAGGACCGATCAATGACACTCCCTGCTCTTAGAAGGGGAAAGGCACATTCTCACAGCTGATGTAGAGGAGGAAAGTTCTGTAGACGCGTATCTTGGGACCGCCGCCCTCTCTAGTTCTCAGGGACGCGGGAATCTCAGTGGTCTGGCAATGTCACCAAGGAGTCTTGCAATTGAGAAGCCTGCTGACTGGGTGCATCCCGCACGCGTTTGACTGTGGAGACTATTTTCTTAGAATGGTTCCAAGGAATAGGATTGGAGATCCAGTGGTCTAAGTACCCAAGGCCAAGAAAGAAAAGAAAAGGGAATGAGAGAGAGAGAGAGAGAGAGAGAGAGAGAGAGAGAGAGAGAGAGAGAGAGAGAGAGAGAGAAAGAGACAGAGAGAATGCGTACAGGCAAAACCAACACAAAAACATAAATCAGGGAGTTTCTGTCCTCATTTTGCAGCTAGCGCTAAACATTGACCGCAGTGATACTAACTGTCGAATTTACAGAGCCCCTTCTCCATGCCCAGCACTCACTTAAGCAATTCCAATTTTATTAACTTTAGACTTCCTGCACAGGAGGGTAACTGCAGCTCAGAGAAGTTAAGTGACTGGTTCAAGGCCACACAGCCAGTAAGCAGCAGACCCCCATCTAGCCGGGTCTGCCTGGCTCTGCAGCCCCGGCGGTGAAGGAGTTGGACAGCCCCTTCCTCGCTGGGTCCAGCGCAGCCCCCTCGAAGCAGGCTATTTATAACCTGCTCTATATCACAGCGAGAAGCAGACACAGGGGGTGTAAAGTGGGGAGTGATTTTTCTCCCCATTTCTTTTACTGCCTTTGTTTATGGAGGGACAAATCATTGCTGTTTTCGTTTGTGTTTCTAGCACAATAAAAATAAAAGATATGCTGGCAATCTGTTTAGAAGCTTTTGCAATTCCAGAATCTGAGCTGTCGGATTTATGCTGCACGCTGATCTCACAGATAGCACGGTGCCAGCCGCACACTTCTGTCTGAAGTTGTCATTATCCATCAACACGGGGAGCCCGGAGCTCAGGGGGCGGCTCGGCCAACCTCCCGACGGGCACTGGCCGTCTGGGCCTTGCTTTGCCCAGACACTCAGGACTGCCATTTCTTGTCAGGGTTGATTTTGCCTTGTCACAGAGGAGGGACCACGGGCCTGGGAGCCGCCCGCTCTTCTGACCCCCACCTCCCAGGGACCTGTACAGGTCTGTGTCTTAGTGACACCAGAACTTCTGAGCCACACCACGGCTCTTGTGTGTTTGCTCATCTACCCTGCCCACCAGTGTCTGCTCTGTGAGGCCGGGGACTTGTATCACTTCCCTTCAGTGCCATTTTCCTCAGGGTCAGCACTTAATAGTTGCTCAATAAAAAACACTGGCTAGCCAGGTGGCATGGTGCACACCTATAATCTCAGTACTTAGGAGGCTCAGTACTCCAGGACAGGAGGATTGCAGGGCCAGCCTCAGCAACTTAGCAAGACCCTGTTTCAAAACAAAAAATAATAATAATAAAATAGGGCTGGGGGTGTAACTCAGAGGTAGAATGATCCTGAGTTCAATTCCCAGCACCATTAAAAAAAAAAAATACTGACTAGATAAAGAAATGAATGTCATGTACACATGAATGACAGGAATGGATTTGAGGACCGGGCCAGGGAGAGCCACTGCACAAAGCATGTTTCTCTCTCTCTCTCTCTCTCTCTCTCTCTCTCTCTCTCTCTCTCTCTCTCTCTCTCTCTCTCTCTCTCTCTCTCTCTCTCTCT
>PVLC010005845.1:15395-45021 GCA_004027655.1 Graphiurus murinus | reverse complement strand
GGAGTCCCGGCTCCTGTTCTGCCTCTGATTTGCTCTGAGCCCCAGTGCTTGCTGTGTCCGAGCCTCAGTTTCCCCTTCTGTAATATGGGAACCGTGTGCCCGCTGTCCTGCCTACTGCAGAGGAACTTCAAGAACAAGTTGGGCATGAGCTGCGGATGGAGCGGGGGTCAGGGACGCGGGGGAAATCGCTGCCAACCAGGCTGCCGGCCCTGGGGTGCGGCAGCTCCCTCTGGAAGCAGGTGTCTGCGGGGAGTCAAGGGCCTTGTTTTGGAGCTCAGCGGGAGTTCTCTGCACCCCCCAGGGGGGCAGAGTCTGAAGCCACAGATGCCGACTGTCAGTGAGACCGACAGTTCCATTAGGCAGCTGCCCGTGAGTGATTAAAATGTCGCCATCCATCCCGTACGCCATTCATCATCTCGCCAGGCTGGCGCTTCATCGAGGACCGCGGGAGCACGGGGCATCTTCCGCATCTTCCTGGGGCAGCACCGAGGCCGGACCGAGGAGGCCGGAGGACCGTGCAGCTGGTCCGAGTGCCTTGGAAACAGGCCCCAAGTTGGACTCGGAAGATGGGCAGGGGCCCCCGGTGTGTGGAGCGGGACCCGCAGCCACACCTGATTCCGTGGCTCAAGAAAGTAAGGCTGGGACAAGAGGCACTCGGGCCTTGGGGTCATCTAGTCCCTGGCTTCATTTTCCAGACCAGTGGACGGAGGCCAGGACAGCCGGAGCCTCCCTTGCTGGGCCGCTCGCCGGGGGAGGTGTCATTTGTCGAGTGGTATCAGCCCCCAGGAGGGTTCCCGTCTCCAGGGACTTGCACGGTGCCTGGTCGACAGCAGGTGTCGCCAAGGACTGCCTGACTCCAAGAGGTGGGACCCAGAGTCACAGCGTCACCGGCCACGGGGAAGTTGGCGTGCGTTCTCCGGAGCCTCGTCAGAGCGAGTGTGACTACTGTCACCGTCGACTTTCGTCGCCAGCCCGGACAGCGATGATAACGACAGCTGGCGGGCACTCACTGCGTGCTCTGCAAAGGGCACCCTGCTAAGGACGTGACACCCCTCAACACAGGTGTCTCCAATGGCATCCATGTGTCCCCAAAAACCCCACATTCTATAAAAACAGACACCCCAGGTAGCAGGGCTTAGGGGGACAGGGTTGAGGGGACACCACCCCAAAACGCTCACGATTTGACCACCAGAGCACACTCAGGGGAGCGGCGTTTGTCTTGGAATCCTAGTAGAGTTGGGCTTGGTCCAGCCTCCCTACCTGTCAGTCCTCTGATCCCTCAATATTTTTTTTTTCCTTTTTTCTTTCCTTATTTTTTTGTATTAGAACTTGAACCCAGGGGTATTCTACCTCTGAGCTATATCCCCAGCCCTATTTTATTTTATTTTTTATTTTAAGACAAGTTATGGCTAAGTTGCTGAGGGTGTCTCACTAAGTTGCTGAGGCTGGCCTGGAACCCGTGATCCTCCTGTCTCAGCCTCCCACATACTAGTGGGATCACTGGCTGTAGAGGACACAGTTCAGGGCTGTGCCGTCCCCCTGGGGATGCTGATCCTGGAAGGCATTCGCTTCTGATGGAGACCATTTCCAGAAAAATTAAAACTGGGAGCCGGGCTGAAGCCCTTCTCGTCCCTTCGTTATTTCCACTCAAGGAGAAGCTGGTCTCTTTCTCCCCTCCCTCCAGGCTCTCCTGGAGCGTCTATAGAAGCTACTAGTTGCACCAAAGAGGCCATTGGGTGGACTTCCTACTTCTGCTGTTGTTGGTGGTGCTGCTGCTGTTACTGTTGCCAAGATCTTCATTGCCGCCCAAATTTAGCTCTCTGATTTTGAGAAACCTTACCTGGACTACTTCAAAACACGAGTGTGTGCTGGAGAGGATTACCCACGAACTAACGTGGCTTCGGCCTCCCACTGACCCCAACCCTATACATACTGACCACCACCCATGAGGTTTTGCCTTCCGTGACCTGTTCGTGGCAAACAGGCTGAATCTCCTCAAAGCCTCATGCGGACCCAAGGACGCAGGTGCTACTGAAGCCACCCCCATTTTGCAGATGGGAAAACCAAGGGAGACAGGAACTTGCCCAAAGTCACTGTGCTAGTTAAGAAGGCAGATCTGAGCCAGGTGTGGTGGTGCACGCTTGTAATCCCAGTACTTGGGAGGCTGAGACTGGAGGATCGCAGGTTTGTGGCCAGCCTCAGCTACTTAGTGAGGCCCTCCGCAATTTAGTGAGACCCTGTTTCAACATAAAGAATAAAAACTAGAGCTGGGGGTGTAGCTCGGATCTAAACACAGGCAGCCTTGTGACCCGGCCACCACCCTGCCCCTCGCTGCCCTGCCCGCCAGTCCCGCATGCCTTTGCATAAACTTTCTCAAAGTCCCTGAGGACCCAGGCTGTGTCCTTTTTGTGGTTCCGGCATCTAGCATGGCGCAGAACAGGCAATTCGAAAATATTTGGAGCCGGGCGTGGTGGCCCACACTTGTAATCCCAGTACTTGGGAGGCTGAGACAGGAGGACCGGGGTTCATGGCCAGCCTCAGCTACTTAGTGAGGCACTCTGCAACTTAGTGAGACCCTGTTTCCAAATAAAGAATAAGAAATAGGGCTAGAGATGTAGCTCAGAGGTAGAACACTCCTGGGTTCCATTCCCCAGTACCGCCAAAAATATATATATATATATTTGGTGTGACGATAGGTTCCACCTGGAAAATCCCAGAAAGATGGTAGCAGGGAGATTGCCACCTGCTTGGGAAGGTGGCCCTGCCTCCTCGACCACCGGAGCCCAGGTCACCAAGGCTAGGACACCGCTGATGTGTTTAATACTCTTAAACCAGCACGCACCAGGTCCCTCGCACATGTCCACACCTGGGCTCCCTTCTGTATAGCCAGGGGGGTGCCCACTCACTCCCCGCAGCCAGCTGCCTGCCTCCCCCACCCCTGAGATGGCCGCCGGAGCAGAAGCTCAAACACACCTGCCCAGCCCTCCAGGACCAACCCAGGTCTAAAGGACACCATGGGGGGGGGGCAGATGGAGCCAGTGAGGGGGGGCAAGGGCACAGGCACCCTCAGAGGCGCTCTCAGGGTTTCTAGTCAGGGGCCTGCTCAGGGCCTTGAACCTCCGAGGGTACCGTGCTGGGGTTTGAACCTTGGTGCCTCCCTGACCCCTGAGGCTCTGACTTCTCCTCTCTAGGCCTCAGAATTCTCACCCGGATCGCAAGATGCTGAGGCCGGTCTCAACTCATTGATGCACGGAAGGAGAGACAGCGCCCGCCACATACCCGTGTTCACGAGCGGGGTCTCGCTGCCTCTCCTCCCCTTCTCTGTGTCCCTGTGTCCCCTCCCATCTCTCTCTCTCCACCTTTGGGCTGTCCAACTGGGCCTGGCCTCTGGAGAGCTCCACTTGAGGATCTGGCTTTCCTGGGGCCACGGAGTAGACGGCAGGATGCACAGACACACACAGCTCTGGAGCCCAGCTCAGCCCCGCGAGTGTAGACACTCAGGCTCTCCACACTCAAGGCCCTGCTTGCCCTAAACCAGGAGTCCAGTGGCCTGCTTCAGCTGGTGACCACATGGGGCCAGGTGACCTGTAGTGGGGCAGGAACCCAAGCCTGGTCCAGCACGAGGCAGCAGCTCTGTGATAGGCCCCATTTGATAGCCCAGCCCGGCCCCTCCTCAGGCCCCTCCCTCCTCAGACCCGGTCCCCACCTCTGAGTAGCTCAGCCTGCCTGCTGGCCAGCTCATCCTGGTGACCCACCCCTGTCTGCAGGCCCCACCCCTGCCTGCTGGCCCCGCCCCACCTGCTAGCTCCACCCCTGCCTGGTGGCTCTGCCCCTGCCTAGTGACTCCACCCTCACCTTCTGGCCCCACCCCTGCCAGTTAGCCCTGCCCCATCTGCTAGCTCCACCCCTGCCCCTGCGGAGTGACTCCAAGCTCCACCTTCTGGCCCTGCCCCTGCCTAGTGGCTCCACCCTCATCTTCTGGCCCCGCCCCCATCTGCTTCCCCACACACACCTGGGCTTGGTCAGCACTTCCAGCCAGGATTGGCAGAGCTGGGCATGTTTCCAAAAGGCCAGATGGCCTTGCAGGGTACGCTTGCCCAGAGTTCATGCCATTGGCAGGAGATGACAAATGTGAGCCTCACCGAAGTGGCTTTGAAATGGGGCCCAGAGGCTCAGGGGTGCAGACTGCAACTTCTGTGATCAGAAACGCTGCATTCTCTGCCCTGTAATAAGATTCTAAGAGTCACCTTTAATTGTGTGTCCCTGTGTGCCAGGCTCCAGACATCTTCATATAAATGAGCGCAGCCTCTCGCTGCTCAGAGCGCGGTCCCCGCGCCAGCGGTAGCGGCACCACCAGGAGCTTGTTGGAATCGCAGAGGTGCCGGCTCTGCCCACACCTGCGGAATCCAAACCCAGGGATTCTCCTGGTTCCCAGGTGACTCCTGCACTGGTGGAGGTGTGAGCAAACTGAGCTACACTTCGTGCTGGTTTTCCAGGCGAGGAGCCTGAGAGTCAGAGAGGAGACAGGAGCTGCCTTCGGTCACAGAGCCGGGGGTGGGGCAGAGCAGAGATGGGGACATGTCTGGCCTGCTCCCAAGTCCAGGAGCATTCTTCCTCCTCTTCATAAAGTCCTCTGGAGGAGCTGTTGTGCTTGGGCCTTGAGGATTCCAGGGTGAACTAGGCTTGCCACTTGTTTGAGTTTTTTTATTTATTTATTTTTTGTCGCTGCAACCAAGATACCTGACATGAACAACTTAGAGGGGGAAAGGTTTATTTGGCTCATGGTTTCAGAGGTCAGTCCATAGTCAGCCAGCTCTAAGGCAGAAGCCTCACAGTGGCTGAGCTTGGTGGAGGAAAGTTGCTCCGCTCACGGCAGCCAGGGAGCAGAAAGGGAGAGAGGGGAGAGGGAAGTAACCAGGGATCTAGTCCCCCAAGCCACCCCGCAGTGACTACCTCCTGCAGCACACTCACCACCCAGTAAATCCACTCAGAGCATTAGCCACCCATGGACCAATCCACCGATGAGGTTAGAGTCCAGACTCCATTATTTCACCTCTGAACCTTTCTGCAGCACCAGCACGGGAGCTTTCCTGGGGGACGTTCCGTTTCACAAGCCCAGTGCCTCTCTCTGAGGGGAGGGGCGTCAACAGCATGATCGCCGCGTAGAGTGGCGATTGAGAGGATGATGGAGGGCCACGGAGGCAGCCCTGCAGGAGGAGGGACAGAGGGACCTGAAGCCCAAGCGTGGACCCGCCAACCAGCAGCTCCTGGGCGCCAAGAGTTGTTCAAACGGTGCACAAAGCTGAGTCGTGGGTGGGACGGGACCCGACGCCAGCCCCAGTGCGGCCGGTTGGCTCCAGTGCAGAAGTTCTCCGGCCCACTCCAAGAGTGCCCCTTGGAGCCCACAGACATAGGAACCAGTGGCCATGGACCACCCTTGGGCAAGAAGCAAAGATCAGAGAAAGAGGGAGGGCAGTCTGATGTAGGGGTGGGGGGTGAGGGTCAGCATTGTGCTTCCGGGTCAGGCTGGTCTGGATTTGAGTATCGTATTAACTGCAGAGCCTGAGACAGGGGTCACGTTCCCGGCCTCTTGTAGGAGCACATGTTCCACGTGTGGGACCTCCTTCTCGACTTGCCTAGAGGGGGCCACACAGTCTGCATTCCATGGGAATCCTACAGGTTCCCCTCGCCATGAGATCACCTGGGCCTTTGTGAGTGATCTCCCCATGCAGATGCAGGAATTGGGGTGCAGAGAAGAAAAGGGCTTGGCCAATATGTGTTTACGGAGCGTGTACATCGGTTCCTCCAGCAGCCGCGCAGAGCCTGACACTCACGTTTCATGCCAGGCTTTTGTATGTGGGGTTTCCACCATGGCTCTGCAGTCACTGCTTCTGGTTCCCCAGGGAAGGGAAATATCCCTTTCATAAACATGGAGACCCTGTAAGGGCGGCCCAGACATCGTGCTCAGCCCGTGGGTGTCTCTGAGCACACTGGGGTCTGGTCAAGGTCCCCGGGCAGGAAGACTTTTGGAAATGGTCTCCTGGGCAGAACCTCACCTGACGGTGGAGACCGCCAGGAGGGACATGTGGGGGCGATTTTTCTGGTAGCGTAGCAGACCCGGAATGTGGACAAGGTGGGCAGCAGGGGGGTGACTGCTGTTTTTAATATAGCCCCGTGACAGAAGTCTCAGGCGCAGAATCCAGCAGGGCATTAGAACCTGTTTCCAACCCGCTAAACCGATTAGGACTTTAAGAATAGAATATGTGCCCCTCCATAGTTATTTGCCTTAATATCTGTCTCCCTGAGACACCAGAGTTATTTTTATCTGTTGTGTCTTGTTCGGGGCGGAATTACCCTTCCCCAGTCCTGCTGCTAGCAAGAAGCGTTTCTAAATGAATCTGCACCTCCCGTGAATGTTAAATTGCCGCCTTCGATGGTGATGGTCCACGCCGCCCACCAGCTCTGCCCACCCCTCCCCGGCCACATGCCGGCCACCCTCTGCAGCCCCTGCTGCTCATCTTCTGAGTCATCTGCCACCTCGTTGGGCAGAGCACGGGTGACCAAATGTATACACTTTTGCACTGAGATGGGTCGCTGACCCGATCGTGTGGCACTCTGGTCCCCAGGCCGGTGCCCATGACTTGCGTGGAATGTCACAGGGTCTGGCTCACCTGGACATCAGCCTGGGACCCTGACCTGGCGGCCGTCTTGCACATTGGAAAGGGACCTGGCTTGCACGGAGCAGCCATCTGTGCTGGGCACTGTGCATAAATAACCCACAAAGGAGTGATCCAGCCGGGTGCGGCGGCGCACACCTGTAATCCCAGTACTTGGGAGGCTGACACAGGAGGATCGCGGGTTTGAGCCAGCCTCAGTCAGATAGAACTTGAGCAACTTAGTGAGACTGTTTCAAAATAAAAATAAAAACAGGCTGGAGGTGTTGCTCAGAGGAAGAATAACCCTGGATACAATCCCTAGTACAACAACAACAACAACAACAAAAAGGGTTATTATAAAACTTTGTAGCTCAAGGGGAGTTTTTTGTTTGTTTGTTTTGGATTTTGTGATACTAGTGAATGAACCCAGGGCCATTCTACCTTCAGGCCACAATCCCAGCCCTTTTTATTTGGAGGTTTGTTTGTTTGGGGTTTTTTTTTGTTTTTGTTTCTTTTGTACTAGGAATTGAACCCAGGGGCATTCTGCCTCCAAGCTGTGCCCTATTTTTTTATTCTTTCTTTCTTTCTCTCTTTATTTTTGTGTGGTACTGGGGATAGAACCCAAAGGTCTTCTACCTCCAGGCCTATTTTTTTATTTATTTTGAAACAGGGTCTCACTAAGTTGCTGAGAGCCTAAGTAGCTAAGGCTGGCTGTGAACTTGCCATCCTCCTGTCTCAGCCTCCCAAGTACTGGGATTACAAGCATATGCCACAATGCCTGACTTATTTTTATTTTTATTTACTTATTTATTTGCAGTACTGGGGATTGAACTCAGCCCCAAGCTATACCCCCAGTCCTATTTTTATTCTTTATTTTGAAACTAAGTTGCAGAGTGCCTCACTAGGTAGCTGAGGCTGGCCAAGAACCCACATCCTCTGGGCTCAGCCTCCCAAATGCTGGGATTACAAGCGCACACCACCACACTCGGCTTATTTTTTTGTTTTAAAACAGGGTCTCGGCTGGGCATGGTGGTGCATGCCTGTAATCCCAGTACTTGAGAGGCTGAGACAGGAAGATCGCAGGTTCGAAGCCAACCTTAGCTACTTAGTGAGGCCCTTCACAATTTAGTGAGACCCTGTTCCAAAATAAAGAATAAAAAATAGGGATGAGGATGTAGCTCAAAGGTAGAATGCCCCTGGGTTCAATCCCCAGTACCAAAAAAAAAAAAAGGAGGGGGCTGCCTACCCTGTTCCTGTCAAAGTGGCAGAGGGATTAATTTTTCCATAAGCCACCAAAGTAATGGTAGATTTACTACACACATTAGTGACAAGGGGCGCATTAGTGACTGGAATGCAAGGTTGGGATGTCACAGGTGGGTCATAATGTGGTTTGTACCCTGGAGGGGCTTGGGTTTAAGTTGTGTAGTAGTTATCACAAGAGCCTGGCCATAAAACCCAACTCAGATAAACTCCCTGAGGGTGTTGAGAGAGGCTGCAATAAGCACAGAAATTGGGGGTAGAGGTTGGAAAGGAAGAGAAAGGTGGTCAGATATAACTTTCCCCGCTTGCACTATTAAATAAACATGAAGACTTCATGTTTCCTGCTTGTATAGATCCATTCTCCGAGGAATTCATACTTTTCATGCATTTATAAAAAAAAAAAAAATTGGTACCAGAGATTAAACTCAGGGGCATTCTACCTCCAAGGTATACCCTCAGCCCTTTTTATTTTGTATTTTGAAACGTCTCTTGATGAGGCTGGCCTTGAACCTGTGATCCTCCTGTCTCAGCCTCCCAAGTACTGGAATCCCAGGAGTGTGCTACCACGCCCAGTTCCCTCCCTTGTTTTAAAGGGGCCACCAGTCTTCCTCTCCCTTCCTGCCTGGCTATTTGTAAGTCTTGGAGGGTGCACAGAAGCACAGTGGCCATGGCGCCCTTCCTTCCAGAATAAACACTGGCGTGGATTAGTTGCTGGGCAGCCACAGGCACAGCCAGAGGTTTTCCAGTTCAACAGGAGCTCAGAGCTCTTCCTCTGCTCCTTTTGGGAGGTGAGTGTATTATCGATGCTTCATTAAGCAGCAACAGCTAAGAGATGATTTGGAAACTGTCTTCAGCCACATACAGAGGACACCCGTGTGCGCTCGGCAAAGGAGAAATGGGTTTAAATGCAGCAGGAGCGACTTGGGTTAGATGTCAGGGGGAAAAAAGGAGCTGACCAGGCCCAAAGGTAGGGAGCACAGGTTCTGGAGTCCACTGGTCTTAGAGTGAAAGCATCAGCCATATGACCTCTTACTAACCCACTTTCTAGCTCTACGGCTTTGCCTATTCTGGATACTTCTTATAAGTGGATTTTGCGACTCTTTTTTTTTTTTTTTTTTTTTTTCTTCTTAATGTAATGTTTTCAAGGTTTAGCCATATTGAAGCAGGGTATGGTGGCACACACCTGTAATCCCAGTACTTTGGAGGCTGAGACAGGAGGATCGCAGGTTCGAGGCCAGCCTCAGCAACTTAGGGAGGCCCTGTTTCAAAATAAAAAATAAAATGGGGCTGATGGTATAGCTCAGAGGTAGAATACTCCTGCGTTCAATCCCTAGTAAAACACACACACACACACACACGCACACACACATACACACAGATTTATCCATGTTGTAGCCTATACTGCTACTTCCTTTTTGAATGACTGGACAACATTGTGTTGCCTGGAGATGACACGTTTTATTTATCTGCTTATTAGCTGATGGCATCTGGGTCATTCCCGTCTTGTGACTATTTTGAATCCTGCCACCATGAACATTCATGTACAAGTGTTCAACTCCATTCTGCTTCTCTCTTGAAAATAAATCTCTGAGCAAGGTGTGGCGGCACACACCTGTGATCCCAGTACTTGGGAGGCTGAGATAGGAGGATCCCAAGTTTGAGGCCAGCCTTAGCATTCAGCGAGACCCTGTTTCAAAAAATAAATAAATAGAGCCGGGTGTGGTGGCACACTCTTGTAATCCCAGCATTCGGGAGGCTGAGACCTGAGGATCCGGGTTTGCGGCCAGCCTCAGCTACCTAGTGAGGCACTCCGCAACTTAGTGAGACCCTGTTTCAAAATAAAGAATAAAAAATGGGGCTGGGGGTATAGCTCAGAGGTAGAATGCCCCTGAGTTCAATCCTCAGTACTGCAAAATAATAATAATAATAATAATAATAATAATAATAATAATAATAATAATAATAAATAAATCAAAAGGGCTGCGGGTGTAGCTCAGAGGTAGAATGTCCCTGGGCTCAGTCCCCAGTTCTTACCCCCAAATCGATCTCTTTGCAAACAACTAAGTGTTGATGTTAACTAGAATTGGAGAACAACATTCTTTAAAAGGATGCACATTTCGAGATAGATTGAAAGGTATACAAACACATGTACTTGCATTCTTATTCCACTGACTTGTGTTGAAAGGCCTAACACAACATCCCCTGGCACCCGCCAGTGAACTGACTGGAGACATCACTGTATCTGTTGTCTGCGCTTTCTCATCCATGCATGGTAGGAAAATCCAGGAGATACATTTTCTCAAGCCTTCAGCGTAGTAAGAACTAGAACTCTAAGTTGTTGATTCATCTTTAGTGATAGCCGCTGAATCCTACAGCTCCCTCTCTTGGCTGTGGTGATTCCAGGGTCTAGAGGTCACGTCTGGGCCAGTGCTAGCTGTCACTCAATGCACACTCTGCACCAAGTACTGACGATGTGCTAGTTCCTCTTGTCCTCCGGCAAGCCTTCAAGGTGCAGGAATTATTCTGAGCTCCATTTTTTTTACATGCATGTGATACCAGGGATCAAACCCAGAGGCATTCTACCTCTGAGCTACACCCCAGCCCATTTCTTTCCTTTTTTTTGGAAACAGGGTCTTACTAGATTGCTAAGGCTGGCCTCAAACCTGCAATCCTCTTATCTCAGCCTCCCAAGTACCGGGATTACAGGTGTGCACCACCATGCCTGATTCTGATCCCCATTTTTGAGATGAGAAATCAGAAATAGATGATGCCCGTGGTCATGCTCCAGGAAGCGATAGAGCTGGCATTTAAATATAACTCCCTTTTATCCTGAATGTCCAGGTTCTTAATCACTAACTGTGTGACTATCTGCATTTTTGAAAATCCACTTCAAATCCTTCCCAAGAAGCAAAGAGGAGGTATAGATCTCCTTAATCTTTAACTTCTTTCATTGGTTGCTTAATTTAAACCTGATCTGATCCCAAATCTGATTCTTGCTCACCTGCTCTGAGTCACATTGAACGTCCTTCTGGTATTTGAAAGCCATCAGGACAGCCTTTGCCTACCGATGCCTCTCCCCTATCAGCCATGATCGTTTGCCAGAGCTAATAAAGAGCAGAGGATTATTTTATCCTTCTAGGCTTCTCCGCATGAGAGTATGAACAGCAAGAGTATGCTGTTCATACTCTTTCTCCTTAGCTCTCCCATATCGACTCTCAAACCTCGATAAAGGAAAGGATGAGGATGTGGTGGTGGGACTGGTCTCTCTCTCCCTCTCTCTCCTTCCTGCCTGCCAAGAGCGGGCAGCTTCCCGCCGCCATACCTTTCTACCGTGATGCTTTTGCCAAACCTAAGCCCACAACAATGGAGCCGGCTGACCTGGAACTGAAACCATGTGTATTAGTCAGCAGCGGTCACCAGGATACCTGGCGAGCACAACCTCGAGGAGGAAAGTTTATTTGGGCTCATGGTTTCAGAAGTCAGTCCATAGCCGGTCAACTCCAAGGCAGAAACATCATGGCCGCAGCAGGCTGTGGCGGAGGCAAGCTGCTCAGTTCATGGCAGCCGGATAAGCTCAAATAAATGTTTCCTTCTTTAACCTGTTCATGTCAAGTGTTTTGGTCATAGCAATGAAAACTGACTAACACACCCTCTGCCCCTTTTCCAGGTACCGTGCAAATGTAGAAGGCCATGCCTTTTTAAACCTTTTCCCTTCTTTCTGGCATTATGGTCAGGAAAGAGATACGTGTGGACATTTTCCCAAGATTTATTAAGATTTTCTTAGCAGCCCAGTTTATAGTAAACTTCTGTAAATACTCTATAGATGTTTTAAAAAATAGGAGATTTTTTTTGGTGGGGGTAAATAATTTAGGCACACACACACACACATACCTACACTACATGCATGTACATAGATAGACTTTGTACTCAATGCATACACATGCTAAATTGAGTTTCTTAATAGTGTTTTCAGGACTAAGTTTCTCAATGGAAAATACAAAGTGTTTTCTCAACAGATCTAAGATAAATAACTGGGAGGAGGTGGGACTAGCTCATTAAGGATCTGTGTGTGTTCGGGCAGTGGCCTTGGTCATGAAGACCGTGGCTTCTGTCAGGTTCAAGTTGCTTAGGGGCTGGCTTTGCCTGCGCTGAGTTCCCTCGCTCTAGTTCTATGTGATTTGCAAAGCCCTGCTTGCAAGAAGGGAAGAAAGCAACCCAAGACAGAATTCATGCCCCTGGAATAATAGGAATCGCCAATGCAGGAGCAGCAATGAGCTCTTACTATTCTTGAGTCATAAGGAATTCCGGTAATGGGTCTTACCCCCACCCCCACCCCCACCCCCACCCCAATACTTGCTACTTTGCTCCTTGCTAAAGGAGCCCTCTGCTTTCCTCTGCTCACTCAGCACCCATGACTCCAGTTTCCCCTCCATTCTCAATCCTTGAGTTCAGGTGGGGCTCGTTCCAGGGGCAGGCCTGGGGCTTGAGTTCTGAGCATTATCATCTCTGGACCACACTGAGGGGCTCAAGGCATACCCTTGACACGAGCAGAGACACATGACATGTTTGCTGAGATCCTTGGATGAGAAATGCATGCTTACACATCAAACTTCAGAAAGAATGTGAGGCCGAGGCTGCTGGCAGCCAGGGGGGGCTACCAGGAGGAGAGATCTCATCTGAACAAGGTCTGGACACAGATGGGGGGAGCCAAGGAATGGTGAGAGGGAGACGCCGGCCGCTGGTAGCATCCGTTGGGAGCCAGTCATTTTTATTTAAAGCAGTTTGGGCTGGGTTGTGCATCACGTGTAGTTAAAAACCCTGACCGACGGTGTGTGCTGGGCACAGAACGGGAGAGGGTGTAAACTTGAATAGAAAACACTTCTCCCTCTGCAGGATCTAACAATAGAGTGAGACCTGCATGGATCCGAAGTCCTAATTAAAAGACACTTGCAGTAATTAACGTGTGGGCCAGGTGTCAGGTGCCCCAGAAGAGGAAGTGAGTGACTAACCTCTCTGCTGTCTGTCTGCAGAAGGCCCTATGCAGGAAGGGTTTAGAGGTACCGTGCACTGGGCTGTTGGGGCTAGGCCGAGGCGCCTGGCTCTTTCAGGGTGCTACCAGACTGAGTGCGTCCAGGGCTTCCCGGCCTAATGTACTTCCGATCAATCCCGCTCTGGTTCCAATCAGACCTGGTAGGAGTTTAATTGCTTTGGATTGATTTTTGCCAATGGTGCCTTCCAAACCCCCAGCCGGGGGACAGAGAGAGATTAGTCACGTCAGGGGTGGCTCCCTGCTGACTACAGCCAAAACCAGCAGGGTGTGAAGACAGTTTAAACTAATCTTTAAAATCGGCATCCAGAGTGGACCTAGGAAGTGAGCAGCGGTTTTGACACCTGGCGACCGGAGCACTTCTGATCAGTGAAAACACAACGCCGATAATCATAGGAGTTATCATCTGTTGTGTGCCCGTAATGCACCGGCACCATCTGAGCTCCTCGCTTGTCTTCCAGAATGGACTCGGCTTTGCAAACCAGGGCATGGGGGGGCCGACGTCGCTGGGGGTTTATCCCCGTCACGATGCGGGGGCCTTATTGGTTGTTACTGACTGGTATAGTCGTCCCTGCATATGGTGTCTCATTGAATCTGATTGCAATGCCGAGACAGTACTATGCTGTGCCCATTTAACAAGAGAGGGACGAGAAGGTAAATCATCTGCCTAGCTGGGAGGGGATGGAGCTGAGGTTTGGTCTTGGGGTTACATACAGGCTCCCATGGTTCCGTTTATGTCAGGGTGAGTGTCCTGGTCCACTTTGTGCTGCTATCACAGAAAGCCTGAGACAGGGTGATTTATAAAGAATAGAAGCAAGGTGTGGCAGCGCAGGCCAACAATCCCAGTACTTGGGAGGCTGAAACAGGAGGATCCCAGGTATGAGGCCGGCCTCAGCAACTTAGCAAGACCCTGGAGTATAAGGAGTATAGCTCAGAGGTAGAATGCCCCTGGGTTCAATCCCCAGTACCAAAAAAAAAAAAAAAAGGCTGAAAGCCTGATAGTCCCTAGTGCCTCCATGGAACTCCGCCCCACACCCTCATTTAGTCCTAAAGACCTCCAAAGGCTCCACGGCCAAATACCATTAACATATAAATTTGAGGCTTAAGTGTCCAACACACCCAAGTCCTGGTACGCACAAAGGTGGGTTCAGCACAGCCTTAAACCTTGAGGTTGAAACAGGGGCAGAGGCAGGCAGCCAGAAAGCTTGGCTTCTACCTCCCACAGCATCTGGCAACATCTGGCAGGCAGCACGGCATTGCGCCCTGAGGCCAGGCTCTGGACTCAGAGCGTCCAGGGCCACAGATCAGCTGCACCACTTTCCGGCTGTCGCTTCCCCTCTCCCTCTTCCCGAGGGTGAAACGGGATAATAATTGCGCCCCGCCTGCAAGGTCAAGGTGGTTGTGAGGTTGTGAGACTCAGCGAGTTCCTGCATAGGTGCCAGAACCCGCCACGGGAATGCTTGGTACGGTTGCTAGCGAGGCAGGCACGCCAGAATGCATGGCTTGTCAGGTTAAATGGCAAACCCCAAGTGTTACTTCTTCAACCAGATCCCAAGCCCCTCCAAAATGTATTGGTGTGTGTCACAGAAAGTAGCTGGTCAACATCCAATATAAAGATGCAGGGGGTCAGGAAGCTGGCGGCCCAAGGTCAGAACCACCTTTCTCAACACCTCTGCCATGTCTGGAGGTGCCAAGAGGAACTGACTTTTCCAGAGAGCCGTGGATGTGGCCTCTCTCTCCCAGTATGAAAATAGACCGCCCTGGGACTGAAGAAGCTAATGAAGATGATAATTAGAATTGCTTATTAGGACCTGTCTTCTAAAGTTCATTTGTGCTTTTAATAGAATCTACAACACATCTGCTTAGCGGGGAAGACAGATCTCTCTGATTTGGTGTATTTTAAAACAAGAGCTTTGCACTCTTCCTTCTGGTCTCCCTCTTCGCCACCTCTGCCATCTGCTGGCCTTCTCCTGCTGTGGGGGCCCAGGAGCTGAGACAAGCAAAGGCCCTTCTTCTTCCCAGGGAGCCCATGCGCAAGAGAGGTGGCCAGTCTCCTCCCTCTGAATGCTAACCGTCCCTTCTGAGGCCACTATCCCTTCTCGGCAGCTATCCTGCCTGCACTGGATATAATGGTGCCCCCCCCCCAAAACACATTCATCTGGAACTTCAAAATGTGACTTACTGGAAGTAAGACCTTTGCAGATATAACTAGTCGAGTTAGGTTGAGATCCGACTGCTTTAGAGTGAGCCCTGATCCAAGACCTGAAGTCCTGGACCACGGAGGACCCAGGGAGAGGCATGTGACCACAGAGGCATAGGTCAGGGTAGTGCAGCCACAGGCCAAGGAGTGCCAAAGACGGCTGCAGCTTCCAGGAGTCGGAGGAGACCGTGAAGGATTTTCTCCTGGAGCCTTCAGAGGGAGCTGGGCCCTGCCAACACCCGGATTCCAGACGCCCAGTCTCCAGAAACACAGGAGAGAGACTCTCATTTGTTCTAAGCCGTTTGCCACTCATCGTCCCTGCAGATCTAAGAAACTGCCCTCGGTTTCTCACGCTTGCCTGCTGTTCCAGTCAGCATTCTCACAGCTATAATCTAAAGACCTGACCACGTAACTTAGAGGAAAGAAGATTTGTTTTCTTACAGTTTCGGGTTCAGTCGTGTGAAGCCATGGACTGTGGATTTCAGGGCATGGCGGGGGGAGGCAGAGAAAGAGAGAGTACATGGGCTGTGCTCCTCACATCATGGAGGCCAGGAACGAGAGAGAGAGAGAGAGAGAGAGAGAGGGAGAGAGAGAGAGAGAGAGAGAAGAGGAAGGAGGAACCATTCATAATCCTCAAGGCGGCAGCCCCAGGGATCCACCTCCTCCAACATACCCTACCAGCCTACCAGATACCACCCAGGTAAACCCATTACAATGGGTAAATCCATTACCCACTACTGGGATTAAGCCATCAAGCCTCAACTATGTCAACCCTGAATATTAATAAATGAGCTCTTTAGGGGACATTTTATACCTAACCATAACACCTGCCACCCTCCTGCATGGGCTGAGCCCTCTGCTGGGGACTCTGTCCCAGTGTCCCCTCCCCCTCAGTTCCCAGCCCATCCCTGCATGACCAGTCCAGCCCCAACTTGAGATCTCAGGTTAGATAAACCTTCCTGGGTTCCCCAGACTAGCGGGCCACCCCTGTAGGACATCCTCACAGCCCTGCATGCCCCCTGACACCCACCGTGTCATCATAATTTTATGTCTGAGCCTACTGTCGCCACCAGACCCCACCGGTGAAGGCGGCACCCCTGTGACACTTGTCTGGTGGCGTTTCTGGGGCATCTGGTAGGCAGGTCTCTGGCATCAGTAGGACCCTGGTGGGGGTTCAATCAAACACCATTTCTGGCTGTGAGCTGCACTGCCGACTGTGCTCAGCCTCTGCCACCTCGTGGGAAACAAGACAGTGGCCTTCCTGCATGACTTTGTAGCCAAAGACACCATGTGGTCCCATCCAACTAAAGGCTGTGCAGTCTGGCTCGCCAGTCAGCAGGAAATCCTAGTGACCAACACTTGTCACTACATGGGGCGAGGTCCCTGTATGGTAGGTGCTTTGGACCCTGCCATTCTCCTTTGGGAGCCCTTTACATAGGTGATTGTTTAATGAATTATTTTATTTAAAGCAGATGACCTGGCCGGGCGGGCATGGTGGCACACACTTGTAATCCCTTGGGAGGCTGAGACAGGAGGATAGCCGGTTCAAGGACAGCCTCAGCAAGTAGAGAGACTCATCAACCTAGTGAGACCCTGTTTCAAAATAAAAATAAAATAGGGCTGGGGTATAGCTCAGAGGTAGAATCCCCAGTACCATAAAAAAAATAAAATAAAGCAGGTGACCTAGCCAGGCAGGGTGGCACTTGCCTGTGATCCCATTACCTGGGAGGCTGAGACAGGAGGATCACAGGATCAAGGCCAGACTCAGCAACTTAGCGAGACCCTCAGCAACTTAGACCCTGTTTCAAAATAAAAATAAAACAAGATTGGGGGTATAGCTCAGAGGTAGAATGTCCCTGGGTTCAATCTCCAATACCTCCCCCCACCCCCCAAAAAAAAGGCGGGAGACTTAAACTGAAAGAAAGCATCCCGACGTCCCTGGGATTTGGCCGCTCCCTCCCGCTCCATAGCTCCTGGTCAAGATCGAAGCCTGACTTCTTCTTCTCCCTGTGACTCTGGAGCCTGACATGGAGTTGCCTTATAAGAATTTGTAGATGGGCAATAAAACACGTGTATCCTAAAATAGCTAAATCAGAGGAGTCCAGAGGTCCTTCCCGCCCTTCCAAGGGCTCCATGAGCATCTGGCCACCTGGCCCGAGGCTCCAGGTACAAACCCTCGCTGGCCTGGGTCGAGGGAGGGCGAGGGCTGTGGACAACTCAAGCCCCACGTGCTGGAGAATTACCCCATGGCATGAGCTTGGATAGAAAATGCAAACTAGAAGCCAGAGGCTGAGCAGGGATGACGACCCCCCCCTCTTCCCCCACGGTGGATGTCGACCTTGCAATGCCCTTCTCTCGAGTCTCAAGTCCAGGTTCATTCTTTCCAGGACTGCCTTGGCTATAAAGCTCAGCCGGGGTCCTCTGCGCACTGGGCAGCCAGCAGGTTCAGGATCCGATCAAGAGAGCGAGGGAACTTGTCTCGGAATCCTCCGCCTCCCTCTGCCGCCGCCTGCTCTGCCGGGAAGGCTCGTTGTTTTGTGGGTCTGCAGGAGCAGGGAGACTCGTTCCACACCGAGGCTGTGAGTGGGTTGGGAGGGAGGCAGGAGGCAAAAGCAGCCCTTGACTTGCACCAGGAGACCAAAATAGAAAACCCCAGAATGTTCGGTCCCTCGGGACCCTGCTGCAGCACCGCGCTGATGGTGGAGATCCCGCTGGGTCCGGGGGTGTCCACCGCCTCCTGGGCTCCAGGCAAGCAGGCTACATGAAGTGAGGAACTGCTAGCTTCTATCCTACAGGGACGTAGACGGGACAAAATGACACGGAGTTGTCACTCAACCAGTGTCAGGTGCTGGGGTTTATGTTAATGACACCAGCAATCACCCCATCCAGTGCCTCTGCTGGGACTCTGCGCCAGCCTCGCTCAGGCACTTGGGGACCCCAGGAGCACAGAGGGTGGGGTGGGCAGCGGGCAGAGCGAGTCCTGGCCCCTGGTGCAGGAGGGTCTGTCCCTGGCACTGTGCCCTCAACTGTCACGTGCTGAGCCGTGGCGTGTGTCGGGGGTGATGGAGACAGTGGCACGGCAGAAAGGACAAGCACAGACAGGGAGGACAGCAAGCACATCAGCACGGCCAGGGGAGCACCAAGGCCAGGGGAGGAGAGCCGCCCTCTCACTCAGGGCTGACTCCGCCGCCATTTCTGTTACTCCTGCGGCCTCGGCTCGGCGCTGACGGGCTTCCTCGGCGATCCATTTTCTAGAGAAGGAAATGGAGTCTCAGAGAGTCCAAGTGACTTACCCAAGGCCACGAACATCAGACCCGGGATTTGAACTCGGGATTCCTGACCCAAGGCCCAAGTCTTAACCGCTCACTGGTGGGCACCGAGGGCAGCCGACACCTCACCATCACCGCTTCCTAACTGGGCGGACTAGAGTCCTGTGGACCCAGAACATTTGGCAGGTGTTGCTTTGGGGGGTCCACGACCTCCAGAAATTGGGGTGCCTGGTCTAAGCAGCTTCTTCCCCTGTTCTTCTGTTTCCCTCACCCCATCTTGAGAGTCCCAGCAGTATCAGTGAAATGATAAACAGAAAGCCAGGTTCCTCGTCGCCAGGCCCTGACAGCAGCTTGGGATGTGTGTGTAGTGAGAACGCCAATCTTTTTTCTGGTACTGGGGATTGAACTCAGGGGCATTCTACCTCTGAATCATACTTACATTCCCGCTTTTTTTATTGTTTGTTTTTTTAATTTTGCAGCAGAGTCTAGCTAAGTTGATGAGGCTGGCCTCGAACCTGCGAGCCTCCTGTCTCAGCCTACCAAGCACTAGTATTAAGGTTGCACCACCGTGCTTGACAGCAAACACCGATCTTGTCAAAGCAGGGCAGTGGTGTCCTGTTTGGGGCCCAGCCTGGGATCCAAGCATCGTTCTCTCAGTACTCTGCCCTCCATCTCTTCCCTCCCCTCATCAAAACCCAATCCCTGCCCTCCTTGACCCTTCCAATTTGTTTCTTTAAATCTCCATTTATAGCCAGGTGTGGTGGGGCACGCTTATAATCCCAGTACTTGGGAGGCTGAGACAGGAGGATGGCAGGTTTGCAGCCAGCCTCAGCTACTTAGCAAGGCCCTTTGTAACTTAGTGAGAACCTGTTTCAAAAAATAAAATAAAATAGGTCTGGGCGTGTAGCTTGGAGGTAGAATGCCCCTGGGTTCCACCCGTAGTACTGAAAAAAAAAAAAAAAATCTCCACGGACCTATTGGCCAGTCCCAAGCCTTGTCCAGCTCAGAGGCCTTTTGTCACCTCCCTGTGTGAGCACAATTCAGGGGACAGACTCTGGACTCTTTGGCTCCTCGCAGCGGGCCCGCCGTACATATTCAGCACAGCGCGGCTCTAATTACAGACTGCATGCTGGAGACGCGTCATTCTGTGAGTCATTAGGGCGTGTGGCTGGCGCTGAACCGCGTCTCTGGACCAGTTCTGTAATTCCTAAATCTTCACCTCTGGTAGCGTTTGCAGCGAAGCGGAACACGACGGCGGGGTTGGCGGGTGTCGCGGCCCCTGGAGTGTTTCCAGTGCACAATTAAAAGGGTCTTCTCCTCTGCATTCCGAGGAGAGAAATAGTGATCTTGCTGGGGTCCGAGGGGTCCGGAGCACGCCTGGGTCTCCGCGTCTCGCTAATCAATATTCCAAGGCGGCGGCTGGGGGCAGCGTTGGAATCCTCACTCCTGCGCCCCTCCGCAGGGAGAAATGGTAGGCTGCAGGTGAGGATTCCTTCTTTCCGCAGTGGCTGTTGAGGGGCAGGTTCCATTAGCGTACAGACCTGCTGGGAAAACCCAGTGCTCTTAGCGGCCTTGTTCCGCCAGGCCGCGGGGTGGTGACAGCCTCCTCTTCCATGCTGCCCCCCAGCTCCCACCCCCGCAGGGTTTTGTCATGAACCCCATGAATCCTGAGGTGTCTGGGGAGGAGCTAGAGGTGAGAGAGTTCACATGATGGGTGACAGGAAGTTCCCATTGTTCTCCGTGGAGATGAAGACCCAGGCTCACAAGTCGGTGGAAAATCCCCATATCTCTCCAGGGTGGAGCCTGGCCTGAGTCCCTCGGTTTTGGCCTCTCTGGGGCAGAGGTGTTGGCAGAGGGGTCTAAGGGCTCAACCCTGGGTGGGGAAATGTAAGCTTTTTGTGTGTGTGTGGTACTGGGGATTGAACCCAGGGTCATTCTACCTCTGAGTTACACCCCCAGCCCTATTTTTTTTTTTTTTATTCTTTATTTTTGAAACAAGGTCTCACTAAGTTGCGGAATGCCCTACTAGGTAGCTGAGGGTGGCCTCGAACCTGGATCCTCCGGTCTCAGCCTCCCAAGTACTGGGATTACAAGCATGTGCCACCACGCCTGGCTGTAGGCCTTTTGAATCCAAAGCAAAAGAACAGAGGCTTTGGCTGCATTACCCACGCGAGGGGTGGAGTCCCAGCTCTGAGGCGTACTCGCTGTGTGACTTTGCTCAGGTGGCTGCACTCCTCTGGCCCTTGATTTCCTCCCGTTGGATCCTCCCGTGATGACAAGGACTCCCTCATGAGCTGTGATAACTCTCAGTGAGATAGAGTGCATGAGGCACTTGATTTTTAGTGTGTGATCGGCCCACAGCTGGCTCCAGTCCCGGTGTCTGCTAGGAAGGCTGCGGAGCGGTGTCTTTCACAGGTGGTATTTCGTTCACTGCAACAGACGTGAATCTTACTCTGTGACTAAGTGTGCAGGAGATGGAAGAGAGGTGACTGAGCAGTCGTACAAGCCTGACAGGGCGAGTCCTACCCGAGGGTCCTGGGGATGCGTCCCTCGACACCTGCCTGGGGCCGCACAGTAACCCAGGAAGTGTATCTGATGTCCGGGGCATGAGGAAGGCTAGAGTCTGCCCTTCACCTTGTTTTCAGCTGCCCTGTCCTCTGTCCAGACCCATCGGGTCCCCTGGAGGTGGACAGTGCTGTCACCTGAGTCTGGCTGTGTCCTCGGTGAGTCAGGAGCCTCAGGTACAAGATCCAGACCCACGACCACCTTGTGGCGCCTGTGTGTGGCTGGGCCCCACTTGCCCAATTCCCTCTCTTCTAGAATGCTCCTTATCAGCACCCATGGAAGCTCCGCCTCTTCCCCTCCCCTTCTCTAAGCCCCTCCATGAGCCCCTGCTTGAGGAAGAAAGGGGAGGGGGAGGTCTGCTCCCAGGGAAACTGTTTCCCTTTCACACACACATTTCCCTGAGCAGAGGGAGCCAGAGGGATGGCTGGTTGGACCAATGGATGGGCAGATGGATGGATAGATGGAGGGATGGAGGGATGGATGGACAATGGGTGGATGGATGAATGGATGGATGGATGGATGGATGGATGGATGGATGGATGGACAATGGATGGATAGATGAATGGATGGATAGATGGATGGATGGATAGATGAATGGATGGATGGATGGATGGATGGATGGACGGACAAGCGGACAGACTAACCATTCATTCCTTCTGTCACCTACTATGCACTGGCAGTAGTTAGAAACACTAGTAGTTAAAAACAAGACAAAGTCCTCACCTTCCTTAAGATTGTATTCTAAAGGTGGAGTCAGATGTTGAACAAGAAAACAAATAGCTAATATCTAGGAGCAGTAAATACTACAAAGAAAAAAGTAAAGAAGGCAGGGGGACCCCGAGTATTGGGGCTGCTATTTCACCTAGCGTGGCCAGGGGAAGGCCTGTGGCTAAGTGACATCTAAGAAGGCTTTGAGGTCAGGGAGGGGAGCAGCATGTCATGCAGAGATCCGAGGGAAGAGCAGAGACAGTGGAAGACCGGTGTAGCTGGACCAGAACGTGGCAGGAGGAATGGGGAGGAGGTGAGGTCAGAAGTAGCCAGGGGAAGGGGTGGATGAATGGATGTGTGGATGGATGGATGGATGGATGGATGGATGGATGGATGGATGGATGATTGGATGAATGGATGATTGGATGAATGGATGATTGGATGTGTGGGATGGATGATTGGATGTGTGGATGATTGGATGTGTGGATGATTGGATGTGTGGATAGATGGATGGATGATTGGATGTGTGGATGATTGGATGTGTGGATGGATGGATGTGTGGATGGATATATGGATGGGTGGATGGATGGATGGATGGATGGATGATTGGATGTGTGGATGGATGTGTGGATGGACTATGGATGGCTGGATGGCATATGGGTGGGTGGATGGATGAATTAATGGATGTGGTGGATGGGTGGGTGGACGGATGGATGGATGGATGGCATATGAATGGGTGGATGAGTGGATGTTTGGATGGATGAATTAATGGATGTGGTGGGTGGATGGATGGGTGGGTGGATGGATGGATGGATGGGTGGGTGGGTGGGTGGGTGGGAGTTTAACTTGCTGACAGCAGTTAGCTGCAGCTTCCCTTCTCCTGTGACACCAGTTAAGTGAATGGTGCCTGGCACAGTACAATAGAACTCAACACTGCCAAGCTCAGTCCCCATCTCCACTTTCCCAACTTTTTAGATCCAGCTCAGAAGTGCTGGTATGACCCATGCTTGCTGTAAGACTAGACGCTTGACATCATCTGGTTTCACTCTTCTTTTGATTACCTATAATGTTCTCAGTTAAACTTTTCCTCTTTACAAAGTTGAGAAGGGAAAGAAAAGGAAGAAAGCAAGAGGTAGGAGGAATTAGGTCTCAGATTCTGGATTTACTTGGTTTTGTATTTCCATTTGCCAAACTGTTGTTTTGCCCAATCTGCCTACCTTTCAGCGGGAGCAGATTTGCAAAGTCACCTCCCTCTGTAAGCAGATATCCCTGGTGATTCTCCTGCCCAGGAAAATCAGTGGAAATTATTTCAGATAGATGTGTAGGTATAAAAGTGATTTTATGTGAGTTGTTACTTATTTTCTTATGGGTTTATGTGGTTGCTGTTGCCATTTATTGGGTGACATGGAAGCTGGAACTCTTGTCTTGCATTATCTTTAATTTTAAAATGAAAATAACTATATAAAAAAGGCCTATTTTCTCCAGGCTTGGTGGCATGTGCCTGTAATCCTAGTATTTGGGAGGCTGAGACTGGAAGATCCTGGGTTCCAGGCCAGCCTTAGCAACTTAGTGAGACCCTCAGAGACTTAGTGAGACCGTATTTCAAAATAATAAATAAAATAGGGCTGACAGTATAGCACAGAGTTTGAACATCCCTGGGTTTAATCCCTAATAACGCCTGTATGCATGCGGGCAGACAGACAGACAGACAGACACACACACACACACACACACACACACACACACACACACACGCCTATTTTCACTGAAATGGTTCCTCCATCTCCTAATTTTAAAAATCAGTGGACTCTGCGGAGACCTGATCAGGCTTCCTACCCTGGAGTCAGCTCCTCAGCCCCCTGAGCATCAATGATCAAATCATCCAGAATGTTAGGAGCTTGAGATGGACGATGATGAGAATATTTACACCATGGAAATTGGCAACCAGCACACATCAGGACCACTTCTCCTCTCCAGGGCCCCCACTACTGCCTGTCACCCACCCTCGGGAGCAGGAAAGAGGGTTTCCGAGATCCTCCTCAAATGTGACCTCAGGACTGTTCTGCTGTCCAGGAAGAGAGGAGATGTAGCCCTCGTATGACTGCCACATAAACAGATGCTGGGGAAAATGTGTCGCCCGACATACGTCCCCAGGTGACACCTCTTGCTTCAAGCTCTGTGTGAATTGACAGCGTGCTGCTTGTCTGAACAGGGAGATTAAATGCAGCCGCCTGGCTGAGAAGACGAGGAGGAAGAAGACCCAGACAAGCCGAGGAGGACTGCGATCCTGACAGACATCAGATCTTACCTCATTAGGGCCCCTCGGAGGAGCTGCAGAGGCAAGAAACAATAGACCAGGAGCCGGCTTTATGGACTCAGTGTTATCAGCTCCCGTCTCTGATCTGATCTCCACAATCACGGCCTCTGTTGTCACCTGTCCAGTGTCGGCTCACTGTTCAGTGTAGCTGCGTTTATCACATGCACAAATGTAGCCGGCTACCAGGATGACAGTAGCCAGAGAGGCTGCCATGGGCGCATGTTGACGTGAGCTGGGGCGGGAGCTCCGGGCACCTAGGTGACTGAACATGCCTTTGGCAACAGAACAGAGAACAGATGCTTGGAAACACACACCTCGGATTTGCAGGGAGGGAGGGAGACTAACTACCATTGCTCCTGCGTGCATCTTTGCAGGGGAAGCAGCTATGCCGTTGTGTCCTGGTTGAGTCGGATCAGGGGAGAGCTCACTCTAGAGCTAGAGGACCTGGGTTCAAGACTTGCCCTGCCACTAACCAGCTCTGCGACCTTGAGCACGTTTCTTGCCTTCTCTGTATACCTTAGTCAGTTTATTAAATGGGATGATGATAATAAACAAAACCATGTGCTGGCGAGAATTGACCAATGCCTGCCACGCAGGGCTTCATAAACGTGAGCTGTTAGCATTCTCTTCCAGACGTTTTTACAGCGGCAGGTCTAGATTTGGAAAAGCCTTCCCAGTTAGGGTACTGCAAAGTCATCTGCTCTTAAATGAACTAGAGAAAGTAAATAGGCCTCCGGGCAAGTTGAAACCAATGTGTATTAGTCAGGCATCTTTGAGTTTCAGGTGAGAGAAGCTCAACCCAAACCTTCTTAAGCCAAAGAGACCATGCACTAACCACTAGTTGGGGTTATTTAAAATACTGGTATTGATCATTCAGGAATGGCTGGATCCAGGAGCTCCAGCAGGATCACCTGCACACTCTTGTACCCTCCTCCCCACTATCAATCTGGTGGCTCTGCTTCTTTTTATCCCTTTATATATGGATCCCGTTCTCTCCTCCTAATTACATCTTCGGTGGGTGTATAGGGAAGAATGACCCCAAGCAGTGAGTTTACATCTGAGGGTCTTCAAGCGTATTTCCTAGGGGCTCCCAAAAAAGTCCCAAGGAAGACCCTAACTGGGTCACCTCTGGCTACCTACCCGTCCTGATCCACCTCTATGGCCTGAGAGAGAGACTGTGATGGATCTGCCCCGTGGGCCCATCCCGGAGCTGACAGAGGGCACGTGAGCCAGCACGTGGGGGACAGGAGGTTCCCCCAAAGTGGAGTGTGAGGCAGACTCCCCACACAGGCGCCCTGCAAGCCCGTGGCCACGGCAGAGATTCCAAAAGCACGGTGGGTTCAAACTCTGGGTCCTAGCCGGGCGTAGTGGTGCACGCTTGTAATCCCAGCATTCGGGAGGCTGAGACTGGAGGATCCAGGTTCTCGGCCAGCCTCAGCTACCTAGTGAGGCACTCCACAACTTAGACCCAGTTTCAAAATAAAGAATACAAAATAGGGCTGGGGGTACAGCTCGGAGGTAGAATGCCCCTGAGTTCAATCCCCAGTACCACAAAAAAAAAAAAAAAAAATTCTGGGTCCTCTTGCACATGCCTGGTCATGAAGGACAAGGTTATTTCTAGTCCTCGTGCTTCAGTTTGATCACCCAGAATATGTGCGTGATAACAGCACTTCTGCATGTAGCCATTGGGGGAAATCAGTTAATACAGGAAATCTGTTAGAACAGTGCTTGGTCGCTAAGAAATAAACAATTAGCCAGGCGCCACAGTGGTACTTGCCCGTAATCCCAGTACGTGGGAGGCTGAGATAGGAGGATCGCAGGTTCGAGGCCAGTGCACCTTAACTTAGGGAGACCATGTTTCAAAATAAAAAAGGGCTAGGAGTATAGCTGGAAAGTAAAATGCCCCAGAATTCAAACCGCAATATTGGAAGGAAGAGAGAAAGAAAGGAAGAGAGAGAGGGAAGGAGGGAGGGAAGGAAGGAAGGAAAGAAGGAAGGAAGGAAGGAAAAAGAAAGGAAGTTGTTGCTCTTACTCAATGTTCGTAGTTATTATGAATATCCTACAAATATTTTAATTAACTAACAAATATTTTAATGTCTCCAGGCACAGTGGTTTATACCTGTAATTCAAGTACTTGCAAGGCTGAGACAAGATGATCTCAAGTTCAAGGCCAGCCTCAGTATCTTAGTGAGACCCTATTTCAAAATAAAAAATTACCCAGGTGTGGTAGAGCACACTTGTAATCCCAGTACTTGGGAGACTGACACAGGAGGATCCCAGGTTCAAGGACAGCTTCAGCAACCTAGCAAGACACTGTTTAAAAAAAAAAAAAAATGAAGCCAAGTGTGGTGGTGCATGCCTGTAATCCCAGTACTTGGGAGGCTGAGACAGAGAGATTGCAGGTTTGCGGTCAGCTTCAGAAACTTAGTGAGGCTCTCGGAAATTTAGTGAGACCCTGTTTCAAGCTAAATAAAATAAAATAAAATAGGGCTAGGGGTATAGCTCAGAGGTAGAACAGCCCTGGATTCAATCAGAAAGAAGGAAGGAAAGAAGGAAGGAAGGAAGGAAGGAAGGAAGGAAGGAAGGAAGGAAGGAAGGAAGGAAGGAAGGAAGGAAGGAAGGAAGGAAATAAATGCAGGCAGGTTAGGAATGTAGCTTGAAGGTAGAATGCCCCTGGGTTCAATCCAGTACTACTACCACTACTACTAATAATAATAATGATATTTTAGCTGGGCGTGGTGGTGCACGCTGGTAATCCCAGTACTTGGGGGGCTGAGACAGGAGGATCGGAGTTTCCAGCCAGCCTCAGCTACTTAGTGAGGCCCTCTGCAACTTAGTGAGATCCTGTTTCAAAATAAAGAATAAAAAATAGGACTGGGGACATAGATCGGAGGTAGAATGGCCCTGAGTTCAATTCCCAGTAATGAAAAAAAAAAAAAAGATATTTTAACAACTCCTATCCACCCTTCCGTGCTGGGCCCCAGGGTCTGGATGGAGGACCCCACAGCCCTTTGGGGTACAGGGACATTGAACAAATAATCACACAGTAGCTGTGTGGGGGAGGAGGGAGGAATTTCTCATACAAAATGGCCAAATGGAAAGAGAAGACATCCGCCTTTGAAGTCCGACCAACAACCTACAGAGGTGGTTTCAAATTCCAGCTGTGGCACAAATCAGCCTGTGACCAAGGACAAATCGCTTCCTAGCTCTCCGTATCAATTTACTCTCCTCTCAAATTGAATGATAATTGCATTCACCTCCTGACCCCTCGGCCATTCCTCAGCCCCTGGGATGGGCAGGCTTCTGAGCCCCTAACTGCAAACTCTTGGGGCTGACAGACAGCTCCTGGCTGCAGGTCTCCTGGGCTGTGCCATGTTGAGCCGCTCCCCTCAACACACCAGACACCAAGGGCTGTTTTGCTCCAAAGGGGTATTTATCAGGCATGGTGGCGCACGCTTGTAATCCCAGTACTTGGGAGGCTGAGACTGGAGGATCCGGGTTCGAGGTCAGCCTCAGCTATTTAGTGAAGCCCTCTGCAACTTAGTGAAACCCTGTTTCAAAATAAAGAATAAAAATAAGACTGGGGGTGTAACTTGGAAGTAGAATGCCCCTGAATTCAATGCCCAGTACCACTAAAAAAAAAAAAAAAAAATCCAGAGACTTTTTTTTTTTCTTTTTGCAGTACTGGGGATTGAACTCAGGGCCATTCTACCTCCGAGCTATACCCCCAGCCCTATTTTTTATTCTTTATTTTGAAACAGGGTCTCACTAAGTTGTGGAGTGTCTCACTAAGTAGCTGAGGCTGGCCGAGAACCCGGATCCTCCGGTCTCAGCCTCCCAAATGCTGGGATTACAAGTGTGCGCCACCACACCCGGCTTCCAGAGACATTTTTGACACCACCAAAAAATATCCCCAGACACTGACAAATATCCCTTAGGGGGAGCCCTCCTCCCTCACACTGGAGAGCCACCGCGCTAGAGGAAGTCCTCCGATGAACTGTTGGCGCTGGGACACTCCTCTCCCGGGCCTCAGCTTCCCCACCAGCCAAATGAATGGCACAGCTCAAAAGATAGGTAACACTGGCTTCCCCAAAACAGTTACCCTCAAGTCCAGATTTTATAGGGAAAAGCAAAAGGGGGTCGGACACAGAGGAGAGAGGATTCAGGCCCTTGGCCATGTGGAAGAAGGGTCTTACAGATGCCGCTTGGGCCCGCCTTTGTAGCCCCTTCTCTTCGCGTGTGTGTGTGTGTGTGTGTGTGTGTGTGTGTGTGTGTGTGTGTGTGTGTGTTTGGCAGGGTTGTGGGGTTTTGTTTTTTGTTTTTGGGGGGGGGTTGTTTTGTTTGGAGTTTTTTTGGTTTTTGCTTTTGTTTGTTTATTTTGGTGTGTATGCGTGTGTATGTTTTTGCTTTTTTGGTACTGGGGATTGAACCCAGGGATGTTCTACCTCTGAGGTACACCCCCAGCCCTTTTTATTTCCATTTGTAAACAGGGTCTGACTAAGTTGCTGAGATCCTTGGTTACTGAGGCTGGCCAGGAACCTGCAATCCTCCTGTCTCAGCCTCCCAAGTACTAGAATGACAGGTGCATGCCACCATGCCCGGCGCTTTTGTCTTTTGTGTGTGCGCGTGGTTTTGCTTGTTTATTTGTTTGTTTGTTTGTTTGTTTGTTTGGTGCTGGGGATTGAACCCAGGGACATTCTACCTTTGAGCTACACTCCCAGCCCTTTATATTTTCTATTTTGAGACAGGATCTGGCTAAGTTGTAAAGTAGACCTTACTAGGTTGCTGAGGCCAGCCTCAAACCTGTGATCCTCCTCTCTCAGCCTCCCAAGTACTGGGATTCCAGGCGCGTGCCACCACACCCGGCTCCCTTCTCTTCCTTGAGCCCCTCACCCGCCAGGTTTCCTGTTGACCTCCACATTTCCCCCCCCGGGGGGGGGGGCTCTGGAAAGGAGAGGGGCCTCCCACATCCCACTGGGAATCGGAGAGTCCATTGACTTATTAATGAGCTTAAAGTGGATTTGTGGTGGATATTGATCCGGCTCTCCAAGCCTGAACTGGCCTCCTCTCCCCGCACTGGCCTCTCAGCCCCAGCTTTGTGTTTCTGCAGGACCTCAGCCTGGTTTTATTGAAAGCGGACCTTCCTGTGTCTCCACTTGGCTATGGAAATGAAAAGCTTTTGCTCTCCCTCTATGTCCCCGCATGTATCTGCCAAGAGCGGGAAGAATCCTTGTCCGAGGCTTGGCGTGGCATTCGCACCTTGAGCCCTTCTTGGAGACAGGAAGGTCTCCGCTCAAATCCCAGCTGGCTCAGACCCAGCGGCTGACCTCGGGCGGGTCACCCGGCTCTCGGAGACTCGGTTTCCTCATCCACGTGAAGGCTGATGTAGTGGAGAATGCCCCATTCTGGTGGGGTTGCTTGTTGGTATTACTTTATTTATTTACTTATTTACTTACTTATTTATTGACTTATTTATTTGTGTGGTGCTAGGGATTGAACCCGTGTACATTCTACCCTGAGCTATACCCCTAACCCTATTTCTCTACTTACCTATCTATTTTGTTTTTTTTTTTGTTTTTTTTTTTGTTTTTTTTTTTTTTTTTT
>PVLC010005845.1:0-15295 GCA_004027655.1 Graphiurus murinus | reverse complement strand
ACCTATCTATTTTGGACTGGAGATTGAGCCCAGGGGCATTGTACCTCTAAGCTACACCTCCAGCTCTATTTTATTTTATTTTTATTTTGAAACGAGGTCTCACTAGGTTACTGAGAGTTCCACTACTTGCTGAGGCCGTCCTCAAACCTGTGATCCTCCTATTTCAGCCTCCTAAGTACTGGGATTATAGGCATGCACTACCACGTCCGGCTTATTTTTCTAGTTTGATAGAGGGTCTCACTAAATTGCCAACAGCCTCACTAAATTGCTGAAGCTGGCCTCGAACCTGCGATCCTCCTGTCACGTCCTCCCAAGTTCTGAAATGACATGTGCCACCACATCAGCTTGTAGTTGAAATTAGGTGAATTAGTATTTATAAAACACTTCACAAATACTGTGCAATATATATTCTAGTTTTATGGCCAATGATTACTGCATTATGATTGAGAAGTCAAGTGGGATGATTATATTAGGTTTCGGTGCTTTGCAAACTGTTCAGTGCTACATACTGGAGGAGATAATTCCAAGATGTTATCGACATTATTAATATCACTCTGCCGGCCATCCAGAGCAAATCAACCGCTGGGATCTGACACGATTCACCCTGATTTCAAGATCAGAGGCCGCCTGGATCTCTAACTGGATAATCATTCAGGGAATGGATCCCGGCTCACGTTGACTGCAAGCCTGTCTCTGAGAGATCCACCCCTCAGAGCTGGGCCTCCAGCATCTCCCTGGTAGAGGCCAGAGAGGCCGCAGAACCAATGATCAGGATGCAGTTTGACACGCGTGACTACGGACAGATGCAGACACTGCCCCGTGGAGCAGAGCAGACCAGACCAGACGTGCCTGAGACACGGCAGGTTCAACCACGTCATCGAGGAGGCGATGTCCACAGTTGAAGGTTCCCAAGCGCGATCCACCCTATAAAGTACATTGAACGCATTATCTCCTTAACCCTCAAGACAGCTTCACGAGGGGGCCTGCGGCTAGCCCCTTGTTACAAATGAAGACAAGGAGGCTCAGAAAAATTAAATCTTATGCCAAGAATTGCAAGGCAGGCTTCTCAGGTGCCTGGCCACTGCAGGTAACTGCATAGCAGATAAAGATCTGAATTTACTTTAGGGTGAGGATCTAGCTTATGCTTGGGGATCCAAGGAGCAGGGGAGGTGGCCCCTCAAATGCTGAGCTCATGCAGACACTACAGTCAACACTGTAAGTTCTGTTCTTTACCCTGTGCAGTGCTTGCAACAACCCCCTGAGACCAAGGCTTTGTGGATACCCATTTTGCAGATGAGAAAATTGAGATCTGCGAGGCCTCAGTGACTTGATCTAGGAAACCTTTGTTTAGCAGAGCTAGGATTTGGATCTAGTCTTTCTAGTTACTATTGGCTGTCCTGCAACCACCCCAAACTTAGTGGTGAAAAACACTAGTAATTTTTGTGTGTGTGTGTGGTACTGGGGATTGAACCCAGGGGCATTCTACCTCCTAGCTACACCCCCAGCTCTATTTTGTAAATTTTTATTTTTAAACAGGGTCTCACTAAGTTGCAGAGAGCCTCACTAAGTAGCTGAGACTGGCCGTGAACCCAGATCCTCCGGTCTCAGCCTCCCAAGTACTCGGATACAAGCGTGTGCCACCATGCCCAGCTAACACTAGTAATTTTAATATGCTCATGCATTGTATGGCTCAGGGGATTTGACAGGGATGGGTAGCTTGTCTCTTTTTCCACAATGTCTGGGTCCTCACTGGGAGGATTCAAATGGCTGGGAGTGACTCAAGTAGCCAGGAGCTGGACCTGCCAGGCTGGAGTGTTACCTTCCAAGATGGCGACTTCACCCATCTAGCCTGGGCTGGTTGACTCAAGGGCTGGGTTCAGAGTACCTGCATGTGGTTTCTCCATATGACCTGGACTTCTTAGAGTGTGACAGCTGGGTTCCAAGAGGGAGCTTTACCAAGAGAACCAACCAGAAACAGCAGGCCTATTATGATCTAACCTTGGAAGCCACGTGAGATCATTCGTCCTCTCCCGGTCAGAGCATTTATTTGCAAGCCTGTCCAGACTCAAGGGGAGAGGGATAGCATTTATACTGGGCTCTTGACTACTGCTGGAGACTGAGACCACAGTAAGACACATCCTTGCCCTTGAGTAACTCCCAGTGAGTGTATGGCAGTATGGGAGTGTATGTAATGATGGAAAAAAAGAATCACGAGAGCCGGGTGTGGTGGCGCATGCCTGTGATCCAAGCACTTTGAAGACTGAGACAGGAGAATCACAGATTCTAGGACAGTGTCAGCAATTTAGCAAGACCCTCCCCAACTTAGTGAGACCCTGCTTCAAAATGGAAAGGACTGAGGTATAGTTCAGTGGTAGACCACTAGCACGCGCACACACACACACACACACACACACACACACACAATAGCATGGCACACCTTGTGCTCCCGAGGCCTCCCCATAGGGCCGTGGGCATGGACTTCATTCTTGAGGCATGCGGTAATGATATCCACAGACTAGTGTTTCTTTCCCGATAGCCAGCAACGCTATGTTGTTGGAGTTACTCATGACCAGTCCTTCACCAATTGTGCTCAGTCACGTCTTGCTAAACATTCCCAAGAGTCAATCCTCTGTGATAAACAGGGTGTTGCCAGTTGTACCAGAAAAGCCAGCAGAGTGACTGGTGTGATAACATCCCAGCAAAACACTTCCAACCCTTGTCAAAACGAGTAGGTGCAGAGACAGGTGGTAGCAAATACCACTGGATATGAAATGCCAACCCCGAGAGGCAGAACCTCTTCAGTGTCGTGAAAGTCATTCAGGGAGGAGGAGGAGGAGGAGGAGGATGAAGATGAGCATGAGGAGGAGGAGGAAGAAGAGGAGAAGGAGGAAGAAGAGGAGGAGGAGGAGGAAGAGGAGGAGGAGGAAGAAGAGGAGGAGGAGGAGGAAGACTAGCTGCAGGAAACCAGCTTTCTACCACAGTACCATGGCTCCAACTGCCATCTTGCCTTGGTCTCTCATTTGTTCTTTTCCTAATCCTGTAAGTGTCTATAGATTGCTGATTATGTGCTAGGCATTGTCATAAACTCTGGGGTGCCTTCTAAAGCCTGTCTGTGCGAGTCTCATGAGGACCCTGCAGAGGAGGTACTGTTGTCATCCCCCTTCGACAGAGGAGGAAACCGAGGCCCAAGGGTCAAGAGACTCACCAAAGGTCTTTGGAGGAGCAAGTGGGAACCTGGAGTTCAATCGCAGACATCCTCTCCCGAACTGCTCCGCAGCTACTTGGTGATTCTAGGGTGGCTCTTAAGCTCTGTTGTTGACCCGGGCCTCCGGAGGACCAGGTGAGAGCCCTGGCTGCCTCCCCAGCAGAGCACCTGGGGCATCATCTCCAAACTGTGCCTTTCCCAAAGATGGCCCTGGACACCACCAAAGGGAGTGCCATCTTGTCATGTCCCTCTCCATGGTCCTCCTACCCCACCCCCAGAAACATCTTAGAAGAGTATACGAGCTCACGGTGTGGGATACAACTTCAAGAGATTCAGGAATTCCCTTTCCTGAGGGAGACCAGCCCACCTCCCTCACATGCACACAGGTAAGAACTTGCAGTTAAGAATAGGCAAATGAAGCCGGGCGTGGTGGCGCACACTTGTAATCCCACCATTCGGGAGGCTGAGACCGGAGGATCTGGGTTTTCAGCCAGCCTCAGCTACCTAGTGAGGCACTCCGCAACTTAGTGAGACCTGGTTTCAAAATAAAGAATAAAAAATAGGGCTGGAGGTATAGCTCAGAGATAGAATGCCCCTGAGTTCAATCCCCAGTACCGCAAAAAAAAAAAAAAAAAAAAAAAAAAAAAAAAAAAAAAAAAAAAAAAAAAAAGAATAGGCAAACGATGCCTGGTGCCATGGTGCACACCGTAATCCCATTACGTGGGAGGCTCAGACAGGAGAATTGCAGGTTTGAGGCCAGCCTCAGCAACTTAGCAAGACCCTCAGCAACTTAGCAAGACCTTATTTCAAAATAAAAATAAATGATTTAGACATAGAATGCTCCTAGGTTCAATCCTCAGTACCATACACACACACACACACACACACACACACACACACACACACACACACACGGAAAATTCTTTCCTAATAGAGACCACTGGAGGCTTGCTTTAACTCTGAACTATATTCTGAAATTCTCATTCCATGTTTTTTACATACAGCCTACTAGGAAATTGCTTGCTTTTCTTAAGTCATCGTTAAACATCCCTACAAGCTGGGTGTGGTGGCACACGCCTGTGATCTCAATACTTGCGAGGCTGAGACAGAAGGACCCACGGTTCATGGCCTACCTCAGCAACTTAGCGAGACTCTCCACAAGTCAATGAGATCCTGTTTCATATTAAAAAATAAAATAGGGCTGGGGGCGTAGCTCAGAAGCTGAATACCTCCAGTACCACAAAGAAAAAAAAAATCCCTCCTGACTTTACTGTTTAGGATTAGGAAGGCTTTTTTGTTTTGTTTTGTTTTGTTTTAATCCTTTAGGTTCCCCACCCCAATCTCTTTTACAGAGGAGAGAGGCAGGCAAGAAGGAATGGGGTACGGGCACGTTACATCCCTGTGCGCCTTTTTGGATACCCATAAAATCCCGCTGAGGGAGATGTTTTCCCATTTCACGAATGAAGAAACTGAAGCTGAAAGAGACTACGTCACCCGCGCTGGGTCTCACAGCCTATAAATAAAGAAGCTCAAAAAACATGGACACCAAAATCATCACATTAGACTCAAGAATAGAATGAGCGCTTGGGACTGTGTGTGACACACGTCTGGGCTATATGGCTTTGCCTACCGCCAGGGTCCTGTTGCTGGCATCACAGAAGCCCAGGGTTGGGCGCGTTTTTGACAGTCACTTAGAACAGAGCCACTCAAATTCCAAATGCCTGGCGATCACCTGGGAATCTTACCAAAATGCAAATTCGGCTTCAGTAGCTCTGGAGTGGGGCCTGGGATTCTGCCTTTCTGGCAAGTTCCAGGTGAAGCGGCATGGTGGGTAGCAGCCAGAGGCCAGCCCCCTCTCTCACCCACCCTAAAGGATGCGCCATAACTAAGCTGGAAGCACCGCCATTATCTGCGATCCGTGGAGAGGGGGGAATATGTTTCTCAGCGGGAGCCGTGGGGGTGGAAGGGAGCCTCCCCAGGCGGGGCACAGTGCACCTTCGCCACCAACAGAGACTGCACACCATTTAGCACGCGCCATCAAGCAGTGGTCACCGAGGGAGGCGGCCAGGGACGGGGAGGACACCACCGTGGCTAGAAAGCGCCGGGGAGGGAGCCATTATCCACGGGTACCGCGTCGTTAGGGGAGTCTTCACCGAAAAAAACATTTTAACAAGAAATCAAGAATCAACAAAAATAACATTACCTCCAAGTTCTCCTTCATTAACCTGGAAATGAGGAGATAATCACAGCCTGCTTGCTTCCAGTCTGGGGAAAGACGGCCCCGCCTGCAGCTCATGGCTCCCTGTCTCTCCTCCGCATCCTCCGTTCTCCAGAGCTTCTGCCCGTGGGCCTTTGCACCTGCCGGGCTCCTCGAGTGCCAAGAACACTCTTCCCCTCTCTCTTCCCGGTGAATGTCTACCATCATCTGGGCCCCTCCGCGTCTGTACCCCCCAGGGAAGTGTCCACTGATTCCTCCAATCTTCAGTCAAGTCCCTGAGAAAGTCTGTCGGCGACCCTTTATTTTCCCTCATGGATTGATCAAAAGGGAATTCGTAGACTGTGTGTCACTGGGACACATTGTACACGTCATGTCTCTCCTGCACCGCTCCGGCCCCAGGGACTCAGGCATTCCTTTGCAGAGCCCGGCCTCCCTCGGCCATTCTGCCTCCCCTTCATCACTGTCCGGATTGGAAGGAACATGGCTGTGTATGAATGCAGAGTTTCCCAACTACAGAATCGTGAGATTTGGGACCCTGGGCTGTCCTGGGCATCTTGGGGATTTAGCAGCTTCCCTGGTCGCTACCCACCAGATGCCAGTGGCACCACCAAGCGCAGCAATCAGTGGTCTCCTCACATTGCCAAATGTCCTGCGGGGGACAAAGTCCTTCCCAGATGAGAACCACTGCGTACACAGACACAGACACACACACACACACACGGGTGCACACAAACCCATACAGTATGCACACGTGTGTACAGAGAGACACAAGCCTGCATATGCATAGGTACACGCTGTGTGTACGGACACCTCCATGAGTGGGGGCGTTATTAATTCTGTGGCAGCGGGGACTGTTCAGCTCACTGCTGTGTCTCCAATGCTAAGGACGAGGCCCGGGGTCCTCGCAGGTGCCCGTAAATACTGTCTAGAGGAATAGATGAGTGCACCGCCGCCGCCCGCGGTCCTTGTGTGGTTCTGAGAATTAAAGGAGGGTGTTCATTTGTTTATTGCACCTAGCTCAGTATTAGTAGATGAACCATGAATGCTAATCTGCATTTCCTCCTCTCTTTCCTCATTTTATTCCTCCCTCTCCTTCCCTACCAAAGTGTGTGTGTGTGTGTGTGTGTGTGTGTGTGGTGCTGGGGATTGAACCCAGGGGCATTTTACCCCTGAGTTACACCTATTGCCTTATTCATTCATTCATTTATTTATTTATTTATTTATTTATTTATTTATTTATTTATTTATTTACTTTGTGGTGCTGGGGATTGAACTCAGGCATATTCTACCTCTGAGTTATACCCATAGCCTTATTTTATTTTGAAACAGGGTCTCCCTAGGTTGATGAGAGTCTCATCACTCATTACTTTGCTGAGGCTGTCCTCGAACCTGTGATCTTCCCTTCTCAGCCTCCCAAGTACTGGAATTACAGGCATGCGCCACCACGCCTGGCAAGCTATATATATATATTTGTTTATTATTTTTTTGAAACAGGGTTCCCTAAGTTGCTGAAGCTGGCCTCGAACCTTCGATCCTCCTGTCTCAGCCTCCCAAGTACTGGGATTATAGGCATGCGCTACCATACCCAACTCAAAGACCTTGTTTTTATTTTGCCCCCCCCCCCCCCGAATTCCATGTTTTGAAATACGTTTTTCCTAAAGCGTTTGGGTGATAATGTATTCTTCTCTCCCTGGGTGAGGAAGCAAAGACAACAGGGCAGGGGCGGCAGCATTCCAGCATTCCCAGAGTTTCCTTGCTCACTGGAAACGCCCCCATCCCAGGGGTCCCGCAGTCTACTCTGCCATCCTAGGAATACCTGTGGTTTCGCCAACCCCCATCAGGCCTCTGATCCATCCACATGAGCTAAAGTCCCCACAGAGCTGATGAAATCCCAGCCCAAACAAAGAAACTTGACATTTCTGGTCTGTCTACCTGTGCGGGGTTGTCAGGAGTAATGGTTTCCATTAACCATTTTTCCCTCATTCTAGAAAAACCCTCCCAGCCCTCCCGGGGATTCCCCACCCCCCGAGACGACCCCAGGAACCCCAGTTTGGGAACCATCATATTTCTCGTGCCATCCCGTTCCCAGAGAACCCAGAGGAGGCATTCCTCGGGGTGCAGCTACTGGGGTGCAGCTACTCGATCACTCTTCTTCTCGGCTCCCGGTAATGAGCTCCCGGGCCTAATTAGAATGAAATGTGTTGCTTCCCTTCCTTCCCTCTCCGTCTCCATAGCGATCTTTATCATTAGGACGGATTAATTTCTCATGACCCTCTCTCTCTCATTATGGTCTCATCCGGGTGTGTGCATGTGTGCGTGAGAGTCTGTTTGCTGCGTGGAGAGGGAGTCGTTAAGGGCACCTCGCCAGCGCCGGGGAATAAATAAGAAAGCAAAAAGAAAATCGAGGTGGAATCGAAATGGCGCCCAATGAGCCTGCTCTGACAGCCACGCTCTCGGGTAATTGAGAGCCGGGAAGCCCGCCACCACCGCACCATTTGTCCTCCCGGCGTTGCCTTTGCTTTAATGAGAAAGGGAAATTAACCGATCCGGGGACATTCCTGCCATCGCCCAGCCCATGAGCTCCATGGTGACGTCCGAGGTGAACTCAACACCTGGGCAGAGCTTTCAAAGGCTCCCGGGCACAGACGCCCCTGCCCGGACTTGCTCTGCTCTCCCTGCTGAGTTTCCTGGCCCCGACACATGCTCCTCGCCTGCCTACACTCAGCTCTCCAGTGTGTCTGTGGCATGCCCAACACTGGAGTCCCAAGGCCAGGGTGTCCCTGGACTGGCCCCCCTCCCTCCTGGATCCTCCGTGCATGGGAGCAACTTCTAAGGCCTGCAGGAAGGAGAGAGGAAGTGAAGGACCCCAGAAGTTGGAAAAGAGGTGCTAATCTGTCCCCCACACGCTTATTATCTTCAAAGCACTTTTCTTTTTTAGAGAATGAGTCACCCTCAGTACACATGCAGGAAGGAGGTGATCTTAACTGGGTTTAACCTGTCAAATATGGCTTTTTGCATTACTGATTAATTTAGTCTACCAGGAAAAATGGCCACTGCCGCTGATCTCTGGACTAGAAATCACTATGTTGTGGCAAAAAGAACATGATGCATCAGTTAGGATGGGTACAGTTATGCTGCAATAACAAATGAGCCCAAGATGTCAACAATGAGGACTTATTTCTCGTTCATGCTGCCTATTCGGTGCAGCTCAGTGGTGGTTCTCCTCCATATCTTCTTCATCCAGGGCCCAGGCTCACAGAGCAGCCTCCATCTAAGATGTTGGTAAGGAGAGGGAGAGCAAGGAAAATCATGTGCTGGTTCTAGAAGCTTCTGCTCCAGGATGACACATATGAACTCTGGTCCAAAGAAAATCACAAGACTAAACCTGCCATGAATGGAGGAAAGCATAATCCACTCCCAGGGAAAAGCAGTGATTATTTCTTAAAAAAAAAAAAAAAATACTAGTCTGCCACTGCTATGGTTTAAATGTGTCCCCTCCAGGAGGATCCCAGGTTCAAAGCCAGCCGCAGCAACTCTAGTGAGGCCCTCTTCCAAAATAAAAGTAAAAATAGGGCTGACTGGAGTGTATAGCTCAGAAGTAGAATGCTCCTGGGTTCAATCTCCAGTACCACCAAAAAAGAAATGAAAATAAAAATAAATGTGTCCCCTCCAAAATTCAGGTGTTTCCAACATGATAGGCGGGCCTTTAAGAAGTGATTAGACCATAAGGCTCCTCCTTTGTGAGTGGGAGGGACACCCTTAGATAGCAGAGTAGCCAGATGGAGGGAACTGGTTCTCTCTGACCTCTGGCTTAGACCATGTAATATTTAGTGAAAAAAGCAAGTCTCAGAAAACCACCTATATTGTAATACCATTTTGTGTGTGTGTGTGTGTGTGTGTGTGTGTGTGTGTGTGTGTGTGTGTGTATGTGTTACTAGGGATTGAACCCAGGGGCAATATACCTCCGAGCTATACCCCCAGCCCTATTTTTTTATTCTTTATTTTTAAACAGGGTCTCACTAAGTTGTAGAGAGCCTCACTAAGTAGCTGAGGCTGGCCACGAACCTGTGATCCTCCTATCTCAGCCTCCCAAGTACTGGGATTACAAGCATGTACCACCATGCCCAGCTGTAATACCATTTTTTAAAACCTCAAAAAAAGCGTTGTTAAGAGTACTATCGATTAAAACCTTTGATTTACAAGAAGGGATTAACAGGCCAGGTGCAGTGGTACACTACTATAATCCTAGTACTTGGGAAACTGAGACAGTAGAATCACAGGTTCAAGGCCAGCCTTAGCAACTTAGTGAAACTCTCAGCAAGCTAGCAAGACCTTATTTCAAAATAGAAAACAAAGAAGCTTGGGGTTGCAGCTCAGAGGTAGAGAACCCCTGGGTTCAATCCCCAGTACCAAAAAGAAAAAAAAAAAAATGGGAGTGGAATAATAAAAAGCCAAGACTAATCATAGGAGGATACCCTTGACCCTGAGTTCTTTCCCATTAGCAAAAAAAAAAAAAAAAAGGGAGGGCAGTTGGGAAGCCAAGGGGGCTGGCTAGGGGAGCCGGGGCAGGGCTGGGGCAGAACACACAGAGCTTTGCTGAGTCCCTCTGGGCACGTCAGCACCTCACCAGTCCATGAGGATGCGAGAATCATGCAAAATCCTCTTGTGGCTACTCACCTATCTGCAGAGTCCCCAGGAAGATCCGTGCCCTGCCCCTGCCACCTCAGTCACCCGCAGAGGTCAACAGCAGACAGTTAGCATGGGGGGAGCAGCTTCCTGGTCCCTCCACCTGAGAACCCGTGGCCCCAGAGCGTGATCAGCCACTCACCAGGAGCCCGCTGATCTGCACCAGGGTGTCTCGGTGCCTCAGAGCAAGCTCAGGCCACGGAGTGCAGGAGCCAGAGGATAAACACCTGGGCTCTTCACCCTTCCTGGAAGAGAATTCCAAGGTGTCTTCTCTCCTGCCTCTTGGCAAGCCATCGGAGAACTGACCCTGCTTATCACACCGGGAACCCGCCCACTCACCCACCCACACCATCTGGCTTCCCCCCCCCCCCCCCCCCCGCCATGCTTGGTGCTATTCCTACAAAACCCAAATTGCAGCATCCATAAATAAAGTCCCACTGGTGCACGGCCATGCCTGTCCATTTACCAATTGTCTGTGGCTGCTTCGGGCGGCCATGGGGGGGCCGAGCAGTCGAGACAGAGACCATCTGCCCTGCAAAGCTCCGCACATTTGCTGCCTGGCCCTATACGCAAAGGTGGTCAGCCTCTGTCCACACAGAGAAACGTGAACACCCTCGGGCTGTTGGGGATAGTCACACCAGCAGAAAGAGGCCCTTGTTTGTTTTGGTGCTGGGGGTTGAACCCAGAGGCATTCTACCTCTGAGCTATACCTCCAACCCTTTTTATTTTTATTTATTTATTTATTTATTTATTTATTTATTTATTTATTTATTTATTTATTTTTGCAGTGCTGGAAGCTGAACTCAGGGGCATTCTACCTCCGAGCTACACCCCCAACCCTTTTTATTTTTTATTATTTATTTATTTATTATTTTTGCAGTGCTGGAGGCTGAACCCAGGGGCATTCTACCTCCGAGCTATACCCCCAGCCCTCTTTTTTATTCTTTATTTTGAAACAGGGTCTCACTAAGTTGCAGAGGATCTCACTAGGTAGCTGAGGCTGGCCTAGAACCCAGATCCTCCGGTCTCAGCCTCCCAAGTGCTGGGATTACAAGCATGCGCCACCATGCCCTGCTTATTTTTTATTTTTGAAACAAGGTTTTGCCAAGTTGCTGAGGCTGGTCTTGAACCTGCGATCCTCCTGTCTTGGCCTCTCCCAAGTACTGGGATTATAGGTGAGCACCACTATGCCTAGCAAAAGAAATTTCTCGTAAAACTTCTTTTACGAGAAAGAAGTCAAGAGTTGTAAGGCCTCTGGTTGGAATCCTTGCTGGAGACAATTAGGTAAGAAGTCTAATCCTTAGAATCAGAACCCAGTTAGAGAAGCTTCCAGAAAGTTGCCACAGGAACCCCGAGGGGGCTTCTCAGAACATGCCTAATAATCTCCTTTTCCAGGACTGCAAGTTTGGGTTGGGTGTAAGCAAGCCAAGCTTGGTCAGCTGGAATGCTCTGGAAAACAGGCTGATGTGGGTAATTAAAGTCTCCCTTCAGTGAAGGATCCAGCAGCAAATACTTCCTGACTCTCCCTGGAGGAAAGATCTTCCACTTTTGTGCCAAGCTCGTTTTCCCGGTGGAGACGTCGGTCTTGTGAACGTCATGAAGCCTCTCAGAATCTCCTCTGGGCACTGGGTCCCCAAGGGTGGGACCTGGTCCTACCTACCGCAGAGAAGGCAGGATGCACAGACATCCCCTAACAGCTGAGATGTTTTAAATTCCTGATATCAAATTTAAATCTTTTGTTCACTCTTTCTGCCTTCCAAAAGAAACACAGAGGGGTGTCTTTGAGGCATCTGTGGGTCTGGATTCTCAACAAGGAGTCTGAGCAGGGTCACCTTGGCTGCGGGACCTTCAGGCCCCACGGCAGATGGACTGGTGGACTCAGGCCGGGGCCAGGAGTCTATTGGACAAGTTCCCTGGCATGTCTCATGTGTGTGGGGTGGTGAGAGGAGGCACGAAGTTCAAATTGTATGTATTTGCATGGGGAAATGTTCATGGGATTTTTTTTTTTTTAAGTAAAATAAACTGGGCAAGCTAGTGCACGCCTGTAATCCCAGTACTTGGGAGGCTGAGACAGGAGGATTGCAAGTTCAAGGACAGCCTCAGCAACATAGCAAGACTCTCAGCAACCTAGCAAGAAAAAAAATAAAAAGGGCTGAGGGTGTAGCTCAGAGGTAGATATGCCCCTGGGTTCAAACCCTAGTATGAGTCAGAGAGACAGAGAGAGAGAGATTGTGTAGTGTTACTGGATTTCTCAAAAATTCTGTTTTCTGGAGAGGGGAAAAAGAATTACCAAGAGAAGTAGGATTTTATCAGTGATTTATACTTTTTACTTCTCCAACTTGTCTGAATTGTATGCAATGAAGAAATATTTCTTTTAAAATCAGAAAATACCATTATTTGGGAGACTGAGACAGGAGGATTCCAGGTTCGCTGCCAGCCTCAGCTACTTCCTGAAACCCTCTGCAACTTAGTGAGACACTGTTTCAAAATAAAGAATAAAAAAAATAGGACTGGGGGTGTAGCTCGGAGATAGACTGCCCTTGGGTTCAATCCCCAGTACCGAAAAAAAAATCAGAAAATAGCCAGGCGCGTGGTGGCGCACACCTGTAATCCCACTACTTGGGAGGCTGAGACAAGAGGATTACAGGTTCAAGGACAGCCTCAGCAAGTAGTGAGACTCTCATCAACCTAGCGACACCCTGTTTCAAAATAAAAAATAAGCCGGGGAATGGTGGTGCATACTTGTAATCCCAGTACTTGGGAGGCTGAAACTGGAGGATCCACGTTCACGGCCAGCCTCAGCCACTTAGGGAGGCGCTCCAGAACTTAGTGAGATCCTGTTTCAAAATAAAGAAAAAATGGGACTGGGGGTGTAGCTCGGAGGTCAAATGCCCCTGCATTCAATCCCCAGTACTGCAAAAAATAAATAGGGCTGGGGTATAGCTTGGAGGTGGAATGCCCCTGGGTTCAATCCCCAGTACCAAAAAAAGAAAAAAAAAATCAAAAAATCACCACCAATATTATGTCCATGCCTGGGAGCCTCCAGTGGCGGGTGTCTGATCAGGTGTTGGGTGGTCTTGGATCTGGTCCTGCCTATTGGTGTGACCCAGAGGATGGTGGTGTGGCTGGGAAGCTGTTGGGCAGTACCAGGAGAGTTTGGAGTCACCCATTCTCCTATCCTGCCCATCCCCTATCTTTGGCCGCTCTTTCCCTCTGGGTATCTGACCAGCCTGTGAGCCCAACACTTGGGAGTGAAGGCCTTCTCAGAGCAGGGCCCAGGCTGGGGTAGTGCCCTGCTGTCACCTCTGCTCCAGTGCCCAGCCTAATGAAGTGGAGGTCTCTGGAGCCCAGCCCAGCGCCTGCCCCAAGCACTAAAGTCTCCGGAAACCAGGGAGAAAACAGTCCTAGCAGGAGAGGGTTCAGTCCCTGCCGGGGGCTTGCAGAGCTGGTTCCCAGGACACCCTCCCTGAACCCTGGCCATGAGAAGGAGCCATGTGTCTTTCAAAGCCCCCACCCCCACCCCACGGGCCCCTTGCTCTGGCTCTCTGTACCCTACCATCCTTGGATCCTTTAAAAGCCTAGAATCCCAGGCTAGTTTCTCCCAAACACCCCCACAAAGCCTCCCCTCCCTGAAAGCCCGCAGAAGCCCACCCTGCAGGTTTTCCTACCAGCTCTGCAAGGAACAGAGTGCCGGGGAAGGCACTGGACGTTTGTAGGAAGCCCCAGAAGGTGTCCCCAAAGCAGGCTTCAAGTCACTCTCATGTCTGCCTCTCTGCTGGTCACGCGTGTCCACAGCTCAGGGTCAGCAGGTCTCTCCATGGTCCTCGGTGCTTTCCCCATCCAGCTGCGGGGCCCCTGTAGGCCCCGCCATCTGAGGGCCTGCACCCAGGCCAAACCGCTGACTCCTAACTCCACCACCAGAACACAGGAAGCTTTGGGTGGAAGGGAGAACAGATGGAGGGAAAGAGACAGAGGAAGGAGAGAAAGAGGAAGAAGGGAGGGGAAGGGAGAAAGGAAGGAGGGAAGGCAGAGAGAAAGAAGAGAAGGCTGGCTTCCCCCAAATTATTTCTCACTCATGTGTCCTTCCACAAATATTTACCAGCACCGATGATGTACCAGGCACAATCCTAGATGCTAGGATATAATGATGAAAAGGACTAGAACTGGTCTTTATCCTCATGAGGCTGACAGCCAATAGGAGGGGAGTCACAACAAATTATATATATATATGAGGCATTTTACCCTAGTCCCATTTTAATTTTTATTTTGGTTTCACTAAATTATTTGGATCTCACTAAATTGCTTGGGGTCTCGCTGAGTTGCTGCAGCTGGCCTCCAACCTGCAATCCTCCTGTCTCAGCCTCCCAAAATACTGGGATTACAGGTGTGTGCCATCGCACCTGGCTATAAATAATCATTAAAAAAAGAGAAAGAAATAGAGCTGGCCACCATGGCTAGAGCTGCCAGGGGAGGTGGAGGGCCCTGAGACCTGGTCAGGCAGGAGGACTGCAGGTCTCCCCTGGGCAAGCAAAGCCCTCACTGCACTGAAGGCCAAGTGGGCAGAGGGCCTCACTGGGGCCCCATCACCCCATCTGACCTTACCTGACCCTCTTTTTTTTTTTTTTTTTTTTTTGCAGTACTGGGGATTGAACTCAGGGGCTTTCTACCTTCGAGCTATACCCCCAGCCCTATTTTTTATTCTTTATTTTGAAACCGAGTCTCACTAAGTTGCGGAGTGCCTCACTAGGTAGCTGAGGCTGGTCTCGAACCCGGATCCTCTGGTTTCAGCCTCCCAAATGTACAAGCGTGCGCCACCACACCTGGCCTTACCTGACCCCTCTTATCCCTCCAGCAGCCATTCTCCCCCAGGGTACGCAGCCAGCTAGACAACTACAGAAGTGGAAAAACTCCCTCTTTTGCCATTAATGTGTCCTGAAGATTTGAGCACCCTTGGCTTCAGACCCTGCGGCCAGAGGTCAAAGCCAAAGCCAGCAGAATTGACCAGTCCCCGCCCTCCTTAAGCCTGTGTTTAGCTGGTAAGAGATATCAGGACAGGAACGCACCCTCTAAACATAAAAAAAACCTCGCCCAGCCTAGGAGCAGACAGCCTTGCTTCCTGAGATGTCTCCAAAGTTGTGCAAACGACAAGCTCATTGTTTTTTTTTTTTTTTTTTTTTTTTTTTTTT